>JAZHYW010067887.1:0-29101 GCA_037355805.1 Ixodes ricinus | reverse complement strand
TTAAGCTTCTGCAAAAAAACTGGAAGTGGGACAAACGGAGGCTTGAGGATTCGTGATATTATCGTACAGAATGAAGCCGTAAACACGGGTGAAGCAAACACGCGTACGCAGTTCTGTATCTCCAATTTTACGGATGCAATTAGTTCTTTTCGAAACAGCATGTAGGCACGCGCAGGGGTATATATAGCGTATACGTTCGAGAGAGACGAAATATGCTAAACATAAAAACAAAAAGTCGCACTAACAAAACCACGAAAACTAAGAGCGAAAACCAAACCGTCCTATGAAACTTAAACCTCCCCACCAAATTGTCGCAGATTGAGTTTATAAAAAATAATAAACAAAATAAACAAACACAAACAGCAAATAAAAAAATATATATATATATATATATATATAAATAAAATAGCCCGCAAAGGCAAGCCAGTTCGAAGTCGAACACACCTGAGCGAGCCAGTCGTTTTGGGTCCAGGCCGGTTAGTTTTTTTCTTCGTTTTCCTCAATGGTGCAGCACTGCTCAAGATAGATGACACAACCGCCTCGCCCCCTTCCCCCCACCCCTGCTATATATATAAAAAAGAGCTTAAAAGCAGGAAGGATAAAATTTACCATTATTATTTACTACTCGCGGTCGATAGCGAGTCCCGATAAGCACCGAGAGGGGGTCCTCCGCCACGGCCAAGAAAAATAGCCGACCCAGGTGGCACGTATGTAAGCCCGTACATAGCGTGCAGCGCCACCGAGCGAGCGCACGGTCCGGTCGGGGAGGAAACAGACACCGCTTGTGGTTGCAGGAGCTTAGTTGAAGTGAGGCGAGAGATAGCATCGCCAGCGGCGCACCGATCGCTCTAACTAACGATGAGGCGGGCCGCACAATACCGACGTGGTGCATACGTACTAGTATTTACGTGTGTGTGCGTGTACGATAGGTCCGCGACGCGACCGCGTAGTTGACGTTATGCCCGCACGGTGGCGCTTTTGGTCGTGCATTTTTTTTATGTGAAATAAAGGAGGGCTTGTGGGGGATGCGACATTCAACGTTCATCGATCCATAAACCCTGCGTGAATAGGCGGGCGATCGGGGAAGAGATCGAGATCGCGAAAGAGCAAAGATTCGATACCGAGAGCAAATACGTTTAGGAGGGTGACTTCTCAGAGGAGTGCCGCGGAATATCACATATTTGCTGCACTCGTATGGCCTCATAAGAGGATGAACATAGATACAACGTGTACGATGGGCCGAATCGAAACAGGAATGATGAAACGTTGTCATGTGGGAGAATACATACGCGGGATTTAGGAGATTCCCTTCACTATCGTGACAGATTTGTTGTAGAAGTTCAGATCAAAGGCAAGGCGGAGGAATAAGTAGAAGGGAACGCTTGAGCTGGTAAAACCATATGTAGTTCAGAAAAAAAAGGTAAAAAGACTAAGCAATTTTGATAATAATAAATGGACGACGTAGAGATGAAGGCTCTTTCGAGACGTCTTATAACATTACTTATGTTTATGTGCGAGCTCTATTCATCGGCGCAATGTTCGCATCAGGTTGTGGCCGATAGTGAGCTGATCTACAAAACAGAAAGCTACTATTTATACGAGCTAGGAAGCACAAGGTTGTTTAATCCCCTCGAGACGCTTAAATTCGAATCTAAATATCATAAAGTCCGTCTACAACAGAGGCGCCGTAATGAGAAAAGCAAATCACTTAATAAAAGCGAATAACAAAAGAAAAAAGAAACAAACGAGCGAATAGGGGGACAAGGAAGACAAGACTGCTCCCTTGTCTTCATTGTCCCCGTTTTCTGAGGCGCTCTCATCTGAATGAATATGAATGAACTAGCTCAACTAGACATTTTGTTGAAAAGCAAATAGAAAGAAAACAGATGCCTAAAATTTAACTCCATAGCCCGCAATGTATTCCTCTGGCTTAGAGTACCCTAACAACTTTGATTGAGGCTGTGTTTTAGCACTATTTTAGCATGCCACAATCTTGTTTTCTACCTAAATTTTTGACAAAATATTTCTCTCCTTTTAACTGGGCGAAAGCAAAATTTTCCAATTCAGTAAATTCATTAACACATTACATCGAACAGTAACTCGTGTTTCAATAAATCTGATGTCTACAGATGGTTGTCGTTATACTTAACCAACCAGAATGTTGCATCTGTCTAGGTAATTTGGCACACCACACACGCGCATGTTCTCAATTATTTATTTGCTATTTCAAGGATCGTTTTATTTTTTATAAGCAAACCAACCCCTTATTTTCTGTATATGAAGCCTTAAAATATCGTAAATGGGACGGAAGACTTCGAAATATGTAACTTCGTGACGCTACGAGATTTCTGAAAGTACTTGTATACGACCGCACGAAGATCATGGTCAAACATATGCAGCGAGTCCCGCGCACATTGTCACCGCTTTGGAGTCACTCACATTATGCGAATATAGGTGATAAGAAGTCTGAATAACGAATCAAGAAGCATGAATATAATAAGCCACGTCCTGTGTTCCTTAAGTTGTCAGGCTTTATAATTTTGTTAGCATTGTTCGTGCTATGCTGTGCATTTCGTGCAATTAGCATTAACCTGTTTTTTATTTTTATTTTCAGTTGGGACCCTCAAGGTGGGAATGGAACGAGCCAATTGAGATGCCCTTATTCTCACGCTTTTTTTTTCTTTTGTTCTGGATTCTAAGCGTACGAGACTTCGTTAACGTAAAATTGAGAAATTTAGCGATGCGGGAGGGCAGGGTGGAGTTGCTTGATGAATGGGGGAAGTTGCGTCTACAATGGTCCCGCAATCGTCGGTGGTGCGGTAGACATGTCAGCTTATGCTTTATCAACAGGATCGTAGTGATCATATTAAAGTGAGGCATACTTGGTGACTTCAGGAACTCTGTCTCCGCTTGTAGATGAAATTAGTAATGAAATGTAATTTTGAAAGAAAAACAAAAGTTTATATACAAAGAGTCTGTACGGAGGGGGTTCGAGAAGTAAACGCGCAAACATTGAAACGAGTTTTTATTAGGAAAGATGCACCTTGATAATCACCGAGGCACTGACTGTTTTTAATAACGCTAAGTTTCGTCGACGATCTAAGAGAAGCGTACGCTGAAAAACAAATTTCGACATAGTCCCATAGATCTTCAACGTCTGGGACATAGAACGACACCAGCGGCCACCTAACGGCGAGAACGCCATTAGCAGTGCAACAAAAGAGACGGGGAAAAACACCCCACGTGCACGGGACATATAGGCAGCACGTAGATATGCTAAAAACCCAGCCGCGAATACAATACAAAAATAAAATAACCAATACATAGTGTGCACGCACAAAAAAAAAGAGAGAAAAAATGATCGGGAACTCGCTGTTCGATGAAAAATTCATCTAGCCCTCTGCAGCAGCGGACCCCACAACGACAGTACGTGCGTACGTGTACGTGCCACAAAAACGCGCGGCGCCGGTGACCAGCTCCGAACTGCAAGACCCCCGCGACCCCACCAAAATCAACAGACACCCCTCTCCAACGCAAACATTGTTCCGCTAACCGCCGTAAGAGTGCGCACCCGACGTACACCCGTGCCCACTAGCGCCGCCACCGCCGCCGCCGCCGCCCCAACCTCACCCCCGAGGGTGACAATGGTGAAAACCCGAGCACACTGGTCCTGGCGCTGAGAGGACAATATGTCTCTTCCCCTCCTTCCACCCGCCCGGGTGCATATTATTTATATCGAACTATAATAGTTTGCTTTAAACCAGGACCCGCTCTCGCTCCCCCACCCCCTTTTTGCAGTCCCCACAATGCGAGGGAGGGCTGAAACCCTCCGAAGCGGAGTACAGAGAAGAATATGCGACAATGGGTGAAGTATTCGAGCCGCTGCATTTGGCGAGTCTTTCGATTCGCCTTGAATGCAACGGGGATGGATGCGACGCGCGCGTGTGCGCGAGCGCGGTGCCGTGAAATGACGGTTCGCTCCACCGCCGACAGAGGGCGCGGTTCGACGCAGCGATCCGCGCATGCGCGCTGAGAACCCTGTGTGAACCGGTTGCGGCGGCGGCATTGGTGTGAACCGCGGTGTGAACGGGTTCCAAGGCTCATTACGAGAAGGGCTGTCGCGTTGTCGGGATAAACAGATAGAATCGCTGCCGACGACAATCAGTCTGAGATGTACTAAGTGCTATGATAAGTTGACTTGATACGATTCAACTGATTGACCGTAAGCCTGCCTGCAGAAACGCGAGGGACACAGTGAAATCTAGCGTTTTGTGTTTGTTTTGCGTATTTGTTTCCCGAGTGGGCTACGCGCCTGGTGTTCGAGATTTGGGGTCCGCGCCTCATAGCGTGCGTGGTACTATCCTAGTTGTGACAGCTTGTGATATTCGTTAGTGATTTACCGTATTAGACAGTTCGAATGAAATAGAAGGCGGAGGGATTATAGCGTGAATATTGAAGGAAGAATAGCCCCAGGCGAATTCGAATGATAGTTATCTTTGGTGTAAACGTGTTGAACTCTGAACAGGAAATTCAGTAGTCGTGGTAAAGCCCTAATAAAATATATGTCAATACCAAGTTACACCAAAAAAGCGTTGGCTGAACCTGCAGAATTTGTTTAATTACGGAGACATTTGTAATATTCCTGAGAAGTTCTTCGCTCTGCATTCACTGAACATGCCTCCAGCCTATTTTCAGCTTGCTTTGATTTACTGGGTTAGTAAGAAGATTGTCCATGAAAAATGTACATTTCTTTGAGGTCCAGATGGCCGTTTCTTGGTGGACACTTCGAAAGGTGTTAAATTTCGTACTT
The DNA here is from genome assembly GCA_037355805.1 of Ixodes ricinus. Taxonomy (NCBI): domain Eukaryota; kingdom Metazoa; phylum Arthropoda; class Arachnida; order Ixodida; family Ixodidae; genus Ixodes; species Ixodes ricinus. The sequence continues at coordinate 24,291 of JAZHYW010067887.1, read as the reverse complement.
TGGAGGAATTACTATATCGGCGGAAATATATTGATATCGGTACCACTTGAAAATTGTACGACATTTAGCGTGTACTCTGTTGTTCCCTGCTATTGCACACTTCATGGTGCTCTTAACATTTACCTTTTAGCTTCACAAAGATTCCGATGTACAGTTTGCGAATAATTTATGCGTTCCAGCATGGATTCTTTCCGTTATATTACAGGTACTAAACGCCCGTACTGAAGGTTAACAGAATTCAGGGTGTATACTTGCAGCCCTGCTTTGAGTATTGGGTTTTAATCTTTAAATTGTTGTAAAACACGAAATAAACTGCTTCAAAAGTCAGCATTACTCTTGTGCACGTTGTGCACGTTATGCATTAGTTTTTTGCTCGCCGTTCTTAAATGACCAGGCTCATCGGATGGCGGACCACACGTGTTAGCGTACCGCAGTTCGGAGCACTTCAAATGAAAGGTATAGTGCTCGGAACAGATAATTGTTGGGCAGGCACGTAGCCAGGATTTTGTTTCGGGGAAAGGGGGGAGGGGGGGGGAAGGCGCCTATGACCAAATGCTGTATGAGGGGGAGGGGGAGAGGAGGTCCCAGCAAAATGGAAGATTTCGGGGAAGGGGGGCCCGGGCCTTAGGCACCCCCCCCCCCTTCCTGGCTACGTTCCTGTTGTTAGGTATCCCTACTAAAAGAAACAACAGTACAACGTTTCTCTATCTGAATTATAGAATTAGAAATCGAACTGGATTCTGTCTGGACTTCAGGTTTTCGGAAATTATTCTTTTGCCTAGAAACTGGATTTTAGGTTTCCAGAAACAATTCCAGACACATTTCCAGTTCCATAATCCACATTGTGAAAAGTTATACTGTTCTTTCGGTAGGGATGTTCCTTGTCCCTTACTATTTAATCTGAATGTGGAGTGATCCTTACTGTTTGATGAACATTAAAGGGTTAGCAATTTGCCGCACTGCCCATATTATCCACCTACGATGGAAACAACCTGATGGATTTTTTTATTTAATCAAACTGCCGAATCTCTGAACGAGCACAAAAAGAAAAATTAATTGGAGCATTTTTCGTATAAAATTGTAATTAAACCGAGAAAGTTGCAGATAGAACGAGATCTATTCACTTTCTGATGAAATGCCTCCAGTTATTGTAATTAGAAACCAACGCAGGCTGAGAGGCTAATTAACGCAAAAAATTCGGGTAAATTACTATGCATAACGAATAATCCAATTGGTGTGTTTATCGAACCAACGGCGCGATGGTGAGAGACGACCCCCATGTCCGCGCGGAAGGTTCATCACTTCAAGCACTCTGTCGAACAAGCGGATTATCCCACTTGTGAATAATCCCGCCTAATCCGACGTGCAAGCTTAGCCCGACGAAACGATCAAAAATTGGTTAAGCACAGCTGACGGCTCGGGACGGAGCAGCGAAAACGAAAACCTAACAAGGCTTCGAACTATTCGCAGGCTACACTGCGCCAAGCATCTACACGCGTACCCGCAAGAAGCACTCTTGCAGATTTCACGGGTTGTTTCTTTTGCCTTTTGTACTTTCCCGCTCCGTGCCCGATTCCATACGCATTTCTAGATCCCCCTCCTTTCTTTTTTTTTCCTTTTCCTTTACCGATCCAGCCGCTGCTGTACTAAAACCAACCAACCCCCTTGAACAAACCCTCTTCATACATCACACGCGCGAGCACATTTCCATGACGTGCCCGCACCAGCTATATCGTATAGCGCCCCCTTCCCTTCAAAGATGAAATAAAATAAAGTTGGAAAGGAAAGTATACTTTTAGACACAGATAGAAAGCTTATATATAAGGGGAGGGGGGGGGGGGAGCCTTGCACGTCATAACAAAGGCCATTCAAAACACACCACACTTCTTACAGAGACACAGCCGGGAGTATAAAAGAGATAGGGCGACGGGGGTAAAATAGAGCTAGAGTAAAAACGAACGAGAGAGGGATGCTGTGGATGGAAAACGGGGGCCGAGAGAGAGAGAGAGAGAGAGAGGGAGAGAGCTGGGCGGAGAATGGGACGCCTGGCGGGGAAAACAGGAACTAGATGTTTAAGAGGAAAAAAAAATGAAAGAAGCCCCTTTTTCACCTTTTTATTTTCTTTGAAAATTTGTTTTCACTTATATAACTGCACACAAAAATGTGCGTGTGTGTCTTTGGGTAGGGGAATAGGCGATGAAAGTAACAGCCACGTTTCAATTGTAAGAGTTTTACAAAAGTTGCGAACACGAAAGGGTGGAAAGACGAAAAAAAAAAGAAAATAATGTTACGTACGCTTTTAGCACGCGAGTGGATGGTATATAAAAGAAATCCGAACCGAATGTCATAGCTTCTATATAAAAAGCCATTACACAAAGTTTTCGTGAGTGGTTTCTGCTGTGTGTGCAGCTGCTCCGCGTGTTACGCGCACACGAGCCCGCGTTTGCCCGTGTTGTACCCATACCTAAACAACTACATTGGTGCACGTTTTGAGTACGACACTGCCACACATGCAGCAATGTACACGGCTCTGACTTGACTGTGCACCAGCCACGCTACTTTTGTTAATTTATAAAAACCTGGGATGTGCTACGATTAAAATTATTTGCGTAACCGTTGACCTTTAGTCGACAATTTCAACGGTTAATTGGTCTAATTTGGATGGTCATCAAATTTTTAAGTTTCGCTTTTTTTGAAAAATGGGAAAATAGGAATTTAGCTATTGTTTTTGCGTGGTTATCGACACCGCGGAAATTTAGGTTTCTTTTCTCGCGATTACAGACGCCGCCGGCTTCGCTCCATGGGACAGTTAATGCTTTCGCATTAAAACATTGCATACAATAGGGAAACACATTCTTTGTGATTTGTATACCCTTTGCGATGTTGGACTCTTGAACAGTAAGTTTCAACAAAGCTATATATTTACTGGTTTTTGTAACTTTGTATGGAATACGTCCAAATGTATGTTGAAGGCAGATGTAGAGGTGTCAGGAAAAAAATTTATTAAGATTTTCAACTATAAACTTTAAATAATGAAAAAGTGATATATATATATATATATATATATATATATATATATATATTGATATATATATATATATATATATATATATAAATATATATATATATGTTATCGACATAGATATATTTATATTATTAAAATTCGAGACAGCGTACTCAAATAATAACGAAAAAAGCGGCAGTCCGCCGCTTATATAAATTAACTTAGGCAGCAGCCGCATCATGTAAAGTATATTATTTATCAAGGAGCTGGCCAGCAAATGGAGCAGAGCTTCTAAATGAGTATTTATATCTTTAAAGTAGCAATAAAAACGAAAAAAAAAGACAAGTAAGTTCTGCTTATAATAAAGAAGTTTTGCAGACACCGATATAACATCACGTTAGAAAAACTTATAGCTATATAATTCACTGATCCTTCCTGAAGAGCCTAGAAATACCTAACAAGTGGAGCATTACAGACATGACATCGAGTTTTACCGGTTATGCAATTGCTCGCGCTTAAGCGCTTAATTCTCCCGGTTCGTCGAACTAATAGATTTTTTAAAGTCTTCCGGATGCTGCGTGTTTCGTTTGTTAATTAGGATTTCATGCTGCTCTAATCTCTTGTACACGACCCAGTAATGGCTAGAACATATATGATCCCCTTGGCTATTGGAGCAAGGCAAACAAGCGTTGTTCTTTAAACTTTCCACCAATGGTTTCAGAACCCCAATAAAGTGACCACTTCTGACCGATTAATCGGGTAGAAACTAGTCAGGGATTATTTATTAAATAGGCCAGTTAATCGATTCAATTAACTTGTCTAGTAGCAATTTTGCTTGACAAATTGAAGTTATTGTATTTCGCTTAATGGCACGTTTTCTGCGATCTCAGATTTGAATGATGTTACGATCTTCTTGGTTCCTTGAGAGCGAACAGTGATGCAATTGTGCCAGTGTTGTAGGAAATGCACAAAAGAAGTGAAGAAACAGTTTATTGGTTCCTTTCAAAAATAAGAAACGCATTACTGATCTGAGGTACCTCCGAATATACGTAACGCTTTGCCAATATTCTTGCCAATAAAAAGTAACACAAGTTATTTTATCGTTACCATATAATCAATAAAAAAAGGCTACAATTTTTACTTAATATGTTAGGCATATTGTAGTTCAAACACGATATACATGTAGTTCAAAACACGATATACGAAATAAGAAACTGAAGCGGAGAATATATTAGAGGAGGATATACACTGATCACCTGAATAATACCAGTGAGCAAAACTGCGAACATTTATGGAAGCTGTTTTGAAAATGGCACGTTTTGTCCGACCTAAAAAACAAACAAAAAACAAACAAACAAAACAACGGCATTGTTTTGTGTGTTTCCTTTGTCTCTGTTGTTTTCAGTATAATAGTGTAATATCTCATATCTCAAATTGCCTTTATTAGTATAGCTAAAAGGCTCATTGTCAAGTCGCGTTGAACGCTCCGAAGAACGAAGGTGTATTGAAACCATGCAGTGTTGTGCCAAATACTCAACAAGAGTATTGAAGATAAGATAATAAATACCCATTTGAAAATGTATTTAGAGTATTATTTAAGTTACGTTTAGTACGAACTATCTCGAGTAAAGTACAAACACTTAGAAAAAGAGATTGAGTTACATTCGAGAATACTTGGCAAGTTTCGCAAGCTGGTAACATAAGAATAAAAAGTCAAAAAGGGTGCTTTATTTTTATTACTTCTCTGGAAATCAGATTTTTATGTGACCTTTGTGACCTTCAAGAAGTACATTAGCTGCTGCAGTTGAAGTCTATACACTGAAACAATTCGAAATATGCCATATAATGCGTGCCGAAATATTTTAGGACGTGCTTTAGGTTGACGGCAAGCTCGGCTCATGATGCATTCGGAGTACTTGGCATGCAGTCCAGCATTGCATACTAATAGCAGTTGAACTAGAAGTTGATCAGTCAGCCAGACTTGTTGATGAGTGCGCGAGTGAACGACACGCGTGCACGATCAGGAGAAACATCGACTCGAGAACATCAGCTTCTGTCGCTGATTAACGACCAAGAGACTCTCCCCGTCAAAATCAAGGAGCACCTATTGACCGTTCCACGAAGAGCAGAGAGAGAAAAAATTCCCTCTCCATCTTAGCCCGCTCGTCGTCTGCTCCGCCAGTGGGCTGTACCTAACATCGGGCTGGCGTGCAAACTCGGTTTAAAATCGCGTCATTTTGAAAATTTCAAGCGCAGATGCGCAGATTTTGGTATGCAAGGTATCGTGTAATACTATGCTCGAAGTGCAAAAAAAAAAAAAGGAAAAACTGTGTCAGAGTCGTTGGTTGCCCCGGCGAAAAGTAAATCCGGTTGATGTACCTTTTTTACTATACAAAGTTTGTGCTGGTGTACTCCTTTAGCGACCTTGAGTGAAAGTCTGAAGTAATAAATAAAAACGTGCTCCTCCTGCCGCAATACACGCATAGTTGAGGTTAGTACTGCCGGCTGACTCCACTGTTGTTTAGGTAACGGAACAAAGATACGCTAGTTGATCATTTACCGAAATAAAACAACAGGGCGCTATAGGCTGATTTCAGAGTAGCCATAACTATTCTAAGAACGCGAACCACTTCACAACGGCAGCCACGAGCGAGAGTTCGATGTTCGGTACAGCCCGCCCGTACAGCCCGAAGATATAGAATGGCAACCTCCCGGTTTGTCGTGTGCTAGCGGAGTCCGGCGCGTGCCCTCTCTCTCGTTTTACCCCGCCGAACCCGCTGACGTTCCCGGATGTATGGGAGAGGGCGCTGCCATCAAACAAAATGGCGCTGCCCTGAGAGCGATAAATGATACAATCTTTACTATCACACTGTAAAAAAAAAAAAAAAAAATTAAGAAAAAAGAGAGGGTTGAAAAGAGGCTCGTCAGAGGGGTAGAGGAAGGGGGTTCTAAACCCCTTCCCCTGCCCCCTCTGCAGCAGTTCAAGCCATTCTTGACGCATTGAGGTCAAGAAGGTCAAGATGACAAAATCAGAATCCACTATAATAGTCAGATTACAACATAAGAAAGACAGCGCGAGGGGGAAAAGGGCGGAAACTATAGTCCGTTGCAACTCAAGAAGGTAGGCCGAGGGAAAGGAAGGCCGGGAACGAGGAAGCAGGCGGAACGCTGGAGAGGAGAGGGGAAACCTCCTCCTCCCTTTAGTGTTTCGTCTGCTTCCTCCTCTCAGCCTTCTTTCCCTACCCTACCTTCTTGAGTTGCAACGCAGCAAACATTAAGCCACAATAGGCACGGAATGAGGTTTGGGGAAGTCCAATCTAGGTCACTGCAGCTCGATAAAGCCAACAGGATCTAGCTTCATTAGCCGAGGGAGTGTCTGTGCTCGCATGAAAACGTGTTCGCGCATTTTCATACGAGAACCCCTGAACCGGCGATTTCTGAAAATGGTTCATGGTTATCGTCCCGAGCGTTGGCGTCACAATCCTCCGCTGACGGAACCACTCTGTAGTCCTGTGCAACTCAACAAGGTAGGGCAAGTGAAAGGAAGGCGAGGGAGGAGGAAGCAGGTGGAACGCTGGGGAGAGGAGGATTTCCCTCTCTCCCCACCAGCGTTCTGTCTGATTCCTCCTCCAAGCGCTTGCTTTCCCTCGCCCTACCTTCTTGAGTTGCACAGGACTATAGCACCAGACAGAAGGTGGGGCTCCGAGTGCAAATTCCGGATGATGTCACCAGCACTTTGCTAAATCCAAACAAAGACAGTAAAAAAAAAAAAAAAGAAAAAGTGGACAAGAGAATTAAAGGACACATGGAAGCGGGCGTACTTGGCTATCCATTTGGTCTTTCGTTGGTATTTGGAGCGTGCGTGTTGCTCGTGCCTTGTTTCCTGTTCTGTGTTCGGGTTCAGCTTTACCTTGGAGTCTGACAATCCCTAGTTTCGTCGATTGTTCCGATGAATTTGTTTCCTCTAAGGTATAAAATGTATTCGAGATACTGAGTAAAAGATAGTGAGAAATGTAATTAAGGCAGAGTAACAAATACTCTAGACTAAATGTACTTGCACAATACCAACATACTACCAAAAGTATTTGAAATACAGTATCTTGAGTAGAGTGTCTAGGATAAGAACAAGTCTGATTGTAACCTGAGAAGAAAAAAGTAAGGGGATTACATGGTCAGGGTCACGAAACGACACATTATACCTAACAGCTCGGTGAAGGGTGGGATCCGCACAAGGCTTCCAGAAACCTAGTGTCACACTTACTTCATTAGTGATGTTGGGCAAGGAACTTTATTTCTCGCTTAATGTTTAATAAACTATGAATTGTGGCTGGTATGACTAAGAGTTGGCATCTGTAGCATAAATATTTTCATGACTTGACATCTGGGACAACCAAAAAATATTTGATATCGCATTTTGTTTTAATTCGTGAAAGTCATAGCAACGAAACATAACAAGTCAGGTGATCCTATACGTTACTAAAAAAAGTAACATACATACGTTACCCGTTACTAACTGGGGAATGTAACGAGCGCGCTGCTGCATAAACAAAATAAAGTAGAGTATCACAAGTTTGTGATTATCTCAACTTGTAACTAGTTTACTCCCGACAGCATCACGCGTGTTGGCGGAGTGATCTGCGGTCTCTGCAGCGGAATATTGGTTTAATCGAAGTTGGCGTATATTCCTCCTTCATGATTTTCTTCTGCCAAACTGAGGTTTGGATCAAAAAAGAGCGAAATACGCACTGTAATTGTGTAAAACAGCTGATACAATACATTCCTTCCTTGTTTATCTGACATCCTGTCAATACATTTCCTGCTAATCGAGTTTGCTTATTTCTGATTCGATTGATCACGGAAGATCATCTCCCGCTGACTGACGAAAATGGTCTACGAGCCCTTCGGTTTCAGTATACTTGTATTTATGACACATGAAGTTCTGAGTAGCCTATGGTTATTAGACCTTGCTCATGGATAGCTCCATCTCTCGGCGGCCGCGAGAACAATCGAGCTTCGTCCAGGCTTTGCCCTGCGTGCATAGCGTTCTTCGAGCTAGTTCTTATGATGTTGCTTTTTCGGACGTGGTGGTGCTGCTTAGGAATTTAAAGATGCATTATACTAGGATGCCTGGGTGAGACAGCTGCGTTGGTTTCGTTCAAAGTGACCTAATCAAAAATTAACAATATAGTCACCGAGAAAACTGTTTGCCGCACACAACGCGACAGGCAATGCAAGGAGTTAGCCTCGTGAAACAATCACGAGCCGCAGTTGTCCCGGTGTCTTTTTCTTTGCTGTCGTTGTGATTGCTGTGGACGTGCATCGAGAAAGAACAACATAGTAATGCAGTCATGTACAGCAATAGACCGATCTCACACAGCCAGTTCAGCTATGCCACCGCTGCCAGCCATGTATCAGGCGAAGCATCCAGTCTTTCTGCAACGTGCGACAACCTCGCTGGATGCTCTACTGCGTGGTAGAGCACGAGATGGCACAAGCCCTCTCGTGCACTGCCGACTGCCTCCTGTGAACTAAAGTTATGGCGGCGTTCCGCATGCGCCGAATGCTTGGTGAGATCGGTCTATTAATGCAGTAATGGGAAGCTTCATATATTAGTGAGAATTTGACGGAGCCCGCGGTATAAACAGGCGGCGTGGGCTCTGCCATCTTTCCATTCAGATAGTCCCAGTAAAACGCTACTATTATTCCGAGCTTGCTGTAAAAACTGGAGATTGAAAGAAAATTTGCCTAATCTAGAATCATTTACTTCGGTAGGGTTTCTTATTTCTCCGTTGATTGCGTAGCAAGACATAGCAGCAGTGCGGCGTCACTTTTCCATAGCAGCGCTCTGGACGTGACCTCCGACATGAATCTCCATGTTTGAGGCTACGGAAGAAGGTTGGCGCAACGTCCGACAGATGGCGCGCAAACCTAAAAACCTAGAGTAACTGTATAGGCTCTCGCTTTTACTCTAAAAAACCTAATATTAAAAAAAAAAATGACGAATGATTGATTTTTTTTTTCTAATGAGATAATAACTCCAGCTTTGATGCGTTGCAGCCATTAGAACTTTCGTGCCAATTTAAATTTAGAAACATCTTAGTCGAGTTCCTAACCTCCATCATATATCACGGACACACGCGTGCAGGCACAGGTTGCGCTGTTCTCAAATTTTACGTAAAGAAAAATTAATATTGCATATCCGTAAAAAAAAAAAAAGAAAAATACGAAAAAAGCATTGGCGTTTTTTTCGTTTCTTTTGTAAACTGAAGATGCGATGCAAGACACCCCTGCTTTTTACGCCACCCTTAACAAAAGAAAACGCACAGAAAGAACAGGGGGACACCAGGATTTCTGCGGAGCCCCTGCCTGCGAGAGTATGCGAGGGAACACGTGCTAATGACGTGCGCTGGCGCACGGGGGGTGGAGGTGGGGGGGGGGGGGGGGGGAGCGCTTCCATTGGCGGAAGAGCGCGCCCCAAGGTCACAGCGGGGGATCCAATCATGGGAGGGGAACGGACAACGCCCTCCCGCGGCGCGTCTCCTCGCGGCTTCGGTAGATGGAGCCACCGCTTTGTTTGGGAGGTATTGGAGGAGGTTTTTGGATGCTTGGATTTCACCTTTCTGGGTTCAGTTGCTTCGGCGTCCCCGCTTTCTCCGGCAGCAGCAGCCCTTCGCTGTAGGTTGATGATGGGGCTGCTTTGCGAATCTTCGTATCTGCGCCGACACAACAGAGTGATTACCGCACAGTTGCTTCATCAGAGCGTGCGTTTTGCTTGTGTAGTTTAATTCCAGGAACAGGAAATGCCTCTTTGGCCGGCTCTGTGTCATCGAAGAGAAAAAAAACAACAAAAAAAAACAAAAACGTTTGTTCTAAAGAACTTACTAAACGTATTCATAAAACACGGTGATAATATTAATTAAAAAAAAAACAAGCAAAGGAGAAATTTAGCAGAGGACATACATAACGAAGTTTAAAACTTTGTTATTTTTTGAGACTTGGTTGTAGGTGTCCTTTTTTCATTTTTTTTTGGACCGTTCACTAGCTCGTTTGCAAAATAACTCTAATTTCATCATGGAGTAATTCATGTTTTTTTCCTTGTTCTCCTTAAACTAAATCAAACAAAAATTAACTGATTTTTGCTCCCGTGAATAGGCTGAAGTGCCGTTGACGAAGTCTCTTTTCTTAAATAACTTGAGGAAAAAAATACCATTAGGCAGATTCTCGCCAAGTATGAGAAGTTCAGACGATTTGCACTTCAAAGGTGATAATGAAAAGACGACGAAGCAAGGATGGTTGAGATAGGTCAGGCCCTTCTCAATAAGAATAGGACTTTTTATATGAGAATTACCAGTGTTATGAATCTCAGCAAATGTGTTTGCTCCATGAAAGGATGGTGTAGGTCAGTGGTCGTGCCCCTTTACTGTTTTATTCTTTCTTTCTAGAATAGGTGCACTCCGCAAAAATCTATTCTCGTCGGAAAACCATGCGCTGGGAAAGTTAGAACATTTCTGGTACCCTCAATGTTAAACTTTTGTCTGCGATTTCAGGTAAATGACTTTCCGTTATAACACTAAATCCACCTCGCGGATTTAGTTATTTAGTGTTAATTAAACGGAAATGTTAAGCGAACGAAACGTCAATCAAAGAAATCAAACAACATCTTTGCCCAACAGACGTTTTAATTACAGGTTTTCGGCTTGGGTGTTTAAGGGCAATGTGAAAAGAAATGAAAAAAGGTGACTCCGCATATTTATGCTTATTATACGCGAGAAATGAAGAGTTTGTTTGTTAGTTTAGTTTGATAGAGGTTAAAATGTTTAGTTAGCAAAACTATAGTGACTACAAACAAGTATATAAAATCATACCCTCCGTTTTCTTGTTGGAATCATTACATGAATCCTGAAAAAACCTAATTTGTGTAAAAACTCGTATACAGTTCTGCCATAAAAATTTTCCGCTAAATTTAGCGGGAAAATTTTCGCTAGATTTAGTGGGGAAAATTTTCCGCTAAACCTGGCGGAGGAAAATTTTCCGCTAAATTTAGCGGGAGAATTTTCCGCCAAATGTAGCGGGAAAATTTTCCGCTAGATTTAGCAGGGAAAGTTTTCCGCTAGATGTAGCGGGGAAAAATTTTCCGCTTGATTTAGTGTGAAAAATGTTCCGCTAGATTTTGTGGGAAAAATTTTCCGCTAAATTTAGCGGGGAAAATTTTCCGCTAGATTTAGCGGGAAAAAGTTTCCACTAGATTTAGCGGGAAAAATTTCCCGCCAGATATAGCAGGGAAAATTTTCCGCTAGATTTAGCGGGGAAAATTTTCCGCTAGATTTAGTGGGGAAAATTTTCCGCTAGATTTAGCGGGGAAACTTTTCCGCTAAATTTAGCGGGAAAATTTACCCATCATGCACCGCGCGGTTACGCTGACGGCGACAGCGACGCCGCTCAAGCCGGAAACGGACGCCTAAAGGCGCATTCACACTGAGCAAAAAACGCGCGTTGCGGTCGACGTCGACGCCGGCGTCGAAAAATACGAAGCAGTCACACAGGGCCACCCGACGGCGGCGTCTTCTCGGGGAATCTCGCGTTTGTCGAGAGAACACAGAATTTTTTATTCGTCTGCTTCGCGCGATTGTTGTTGCCTTGCCTTCGCGATTGCATATGCGGTGGGAGACAACCGTCTTCACTGAATGGACAACGGTGATGATTATTATACCTGGCAAAAGGCACGGACTCGAACGGGTAGCTTCAGAAGGTGCTCTTTTGCCGCGTTTTTGTGCAAACAAAGCACGGTGCTACGCCGGCGCGTCCCAAAGCCTTCGCGTCCGTACCTTTAACACTGCACGCAGCTTGTGCAAGAGTGTTTTCGATAAAGAACACTTGTATTCCGTAGTGATGGGTGTACAGAAAACTACACCACACATTGGGAGTGATCGCTCCCCACAGTAGGAGGTCGGAACACACCGCGAACTTCGGTGGCAGCTTTCGCGCAAACGATGTAGAGTAGTTTCACGGCGTCGTACACGCACATAAAACACTGCTCACAGTCAGATGTTCCAATCGGCTTGCTTCTTCCCACGCTGAAATGCTTCCAGTCACGTTTGGCGAGTGCACGAATCCCCCAACCCCTCTGCCTTTTCGCCTTCATTGTGGGTCGAAAATAAAAAAAGCGAAAACATGTCCTAACCGGAAAAGGGCGACACGTCACGTCCGGACGCTCGCTGATTGGCTCAAGCGCGCGCGTCGAGGGAAAAATTGGGTTCCGAGGCGTCGTCTCCCTGCGTCGTCCTCCTCGGCGCGCGACTTTTTTCAATACAAAAATAAGCAAAAAAATCACCCCACGACGCGCGTCTTTCCGCTGTGTGAATGCGCCCTTGAGCTGTGCTCTAAAACACACATGGGGGATCGGTGGCCGAGTGGTCTAGCGCACACCAGCTCGGAGCACGTGGAGCGAAAGCTCGCGCTGCAGAACCCAAGATACTGGGTTCAATTCCCGCCTGCCGTTTCGATCTGGATGAGCATCGTACCGGCGTGCGGTCGTGTATCACTACTGCGTGGTGCACGTTAAAGACCCCAGGCTAGCGGTTTGTACTGCACTGGCTAACTCGCTCATCTACAGCTGGGAGACTCGTCGCCCTTGGAGGCAGACCAAGTTCTAGGCTGTATAAACATACACACAACCCAATTTTTTTTTTTAAAACACACAAACGTGTAGGATCTTTACTCTGTTGCAGCGCGTTCACGTGGAAAGATGTGGGATTGTAATATACGCTTGGATGAAGCATACTGTTTATGAACAAAAAAAATGAAAAGGTAACCCTTGCCATCTTCGAGATGATGTAGCTTATCAGCACTGAACTGTGATTACAATATTCAATTTCTCCCAAAGAAAAGTCAAGGGCTTGTCGCACCTCTTTCAGCCCGTTCAAGAAAGTCCCAGCTGCGCGGTCCGTAGGTTTACTTCCCCGCATTACTCGCCCCACCTGCACAAAGTTGATTCAGCTTCGCCGCGGTACAAATGTGTGAGGCGGAAAAGAGGCTCTAACGAAACTTCAGTCAGAAATGGCTATCTCGCGGAACTAATACAGATATGCTATACAACGGTCCAAAACGCACTTTTGACCGGTTTCTTTTTTTTAATTCGTTTAAGGCGCAGCTTATAAACGCAAACCGACCCTTATTCGTTTTATATTTAGCAATCTTTACAACAATAGAAGGACGGAGAATAAAAAATCCTGCACACGCAGTTATATCTTGAAACGCGTGAAAGAATGCCGATTAGCATTTGCAGGTACAGCAAGTCAATATTCAATATAAAGTGTCTACACCACTTTAAGGTTTCCAAATGCACGACTCTGTGTGCAACGTCCACCTCCCAACACGCGCATATTTGCGGCTTTGAAAAATGAGCAAACAGGGCGCCGTATACGTATGCGCGAACATTGAAAATATCACCAAGCGGCCGGCAGCTCGTCCTTGGAACGGTATGATCAGCATTCTAATATGGTTCCTGAAACGCGCTCTCCGCTTGGTGTGTTCACCGCGGAAACAAAAAAGTGCTTCCTCAATTTTCGTTTGATGACGTCATAGAAGCGCAGAGGTGACGTCCTGATGACGTCACAGCAGCACTGACGTCCCGATGACGGCACAGCAGCGGTGGTGGATGTAGCAGACGCCTGTTATGCTACGGGTCGCTCTCCAGTTCGACACTCCACTGAAGGTTTGGCAGCCAAGAGTTGGGACGCCACGACGACAGCGATACTAACGTTCGCTCGTCCTTTTTGCCGGAACTTCTACGACCAACCGCCGGGATAGAGACGTCTAGGGATGCCGCGAACATTTTTCGAACCGAAGTTTCGATGATCGAATCAAGCGGTTCGAAAGGTTCGAAAGATTTCGAATTTTCGAACTTTCTATATCGTAAAATTCGACGGAAGTCGAATTTTCGAACTTGTTAAACTAAGAAGTTCGACGCTTTTCGAACCGTCGAACTTATTACGCTAAAAAATTCGATCCCTTTCGAACTTTCGAACTTATTACGCTGCAAAATTCGATGCTTGTCGAACTTTCGAACATGACAGACCAAAAAATTCGATGATTTTCGAACTTCCGAATTTCTTGCACTAAAAAGTTCGAAGCTTTTCGAACTTTCGAACTTCCTACGCCAAGGAATTCGATAATTTTCGAACTTTCGAACTTATTTATCGAGAGAATTCGTAAAGTTTCGAACTATCGAATCCTGAAAATCAAAAGTTCGACGAACTTCGAACTTTTAGGGTAAAAGTTCGACGTTCGTCGAACTTCGAAAGACCGGCGGACGGTTTCATTTGAATTCAAGTAGTGAGGTACATTCGTAATTTTTTTTTCTCTCGAATTTTTACATGCCGTGCTGCGTTCCTTACGAAAGACAATGCCGTTTATTACAATGTTCTGGCACGCTCAGTTTTAAAGAAATAAATTCCCGAAGGGGCGAGGAAGGACGACGGGTTTTTGACGATTGTCGTTTGTGCCATATTTGAAGCGGGCTAAAGCCGAAGCTATTTACGGTTGAGATGTTAAACGTTTTAAGAATGATCTATGTATAGCTTAGGTAAGTGTCGTCTTAAGATGTGATTATTGTTACTCAAGATGAGTTTCGAAGAAATATCCAAACATGTATCTACGGGCAATTATGCTCTAAACTTGGTATTTTGTTTTTCGTCTAAGTTGCTTGAGGTATCGCATTTAAATTAACACCACAGACAGTACATCTGTAACATATCATTGCCATCTGCAGAATACAAAATAATGTATTTATTGTTTTTTCACGTTGAGGAATAATTTTAACTCATGGGGAAGATTTCTAATATTAATCAAATTCAACACTTCATTAATTTTTTTTTTTTTGTTTTGCTTTACGTTTTTGGGAAGTGTTTTTTTTTTTTTAGCCTGTACACATTTGAGTAGGAGAAACTTGTTTCGAAGTTCTGAGCTTCTGAATATGCAAGAATACAACACTTCCGGCGGGATTTTTATAGTTTCTTTCTTTTTTTTTCTCCAGCTTTTTATCCCCGCATTTATTGTTATGTTTATCTTTCTTTTACCAATGGCACAGTTATTGAGGTCGAAAAGACATAGCTTTGAACTTCGGAACCTCTAAGCATGTGACAAGTAGTGCCTTCTGACAACGAGTTTCCGACAATGACCACCTACGGCGTCTACGCGATCTTTTATGCTGTGAAGAGCGACAGTAGTTATACATACACATAAATAATTTCAGATTAAAATAAGCTCGACCACGCCCTCTTTCCCCGTATTGTTTTCTTTTACAGTCCGAAATATCTGGAAGGAGGCGAAGGGGGGCTAGAGCACCCCCTCCCCCCGTTTTTTCTCTTCCGACGCCACTTGTATGGTAGAACGCTCCTCGACCTCCAGTTGTGTCGGCTTCTGTGCTTTTTGCGGGGCGTTTCCTCCGTCCCGGAAAATAAACCTCCAGGACAATTACAAACTTAACTAACTGTATGCCAGCGTCACTCGGGCGGCGTTCGATTGGATTACTACCAGCGTGCAAGGGGTGGGGAGGTAGTTTGCCAAGTCGCTTCAAGGTTTTTCTGAGCCTCAACCTCCTGCCCGCCCCTGGCCGTTTCGAACTGGGTGAGTATCGTAAAACAGTGCGTTCATGTGATCACTACTGCGCAATGCACGTTAAAGACCCCCCCCCCCCCCCTGGGCTGGTGGTCAAAATTACTGATCTATGGTCACACGTCACTCTGCACTGGCAAATATTCCAGCACATCCGGGACACTCGTCGTCTCATTTAATTGCCTGACCAACTTCGCGGAGTCTAAATATCACACCCTAACTTTTCTAAACCTGATTTCGTGAAAACCAGTGAGTCGTGAAAACGTTATTTCAAACTGAAACTGTGGAGGAACATTAAAACCGGACTTCGAACGTTGAAATCTTGGACTTGAAAAAAATTCAAAATCTTCGAAGTTTTTTTTTTAATTAGCTTTAAATGAGAATCGAAACTTTCGAACTTTTCGAACTTTATGTAGAAAGAAATTCGAAATCTTCGAATTGTTCGAACTTTATGTCTATACAAATTCGAAGCGTTCGAATTTTTCGAATTTTATATCCAAAGAATTTCGAAATCTTCGAATTTTTCGAACTTCAGATCCCAAGAAATTCAAATTTTTCGAATATCTCGAATTTTTAAGTTAGGAAAGTTCGAAATCTTCGAATTTATCGAACCTCAAGTAAAAGAATATTCGAAATATTCGAACCCGAAATTTTAGAAACCGTGAAAGCTTCGAACTTTTCGAATTCGAAACTCTACTGTGATCGAAAGTTACGAATTTTTCGAATTCGAACCTCGGTCGGTACGAAAATATCGAAATTTTTCGAATGCGAACCTCAGTTCGCTTCGAAAATATCGAAACCTTTCGAAATCGAACCTTGGGTGGTTCGCGACATCCCTAGCGACGTCCAACGGCATGACACTCCGGCTTTTGTGACGTCATTTGTTGCCACTTCGGAACCACTTTCGATGCAGGGCAGGAATGCGGAGTTCAAGTTCGTCTGCTTCTTTTGCAGGGGTTGTTGTGTCGCCAAAACGCAGGCCTCTGATTGGCTCTGAGTGAAGGATAGTGGGTAGACCTCAAAGTTAGCTCCCTTGCAGTCTACCCACTATCCTTTAATCAGAACCGATCAAAGCTGGAGCGTTCTGACGTCCTCACAACCCCCGCAAAAGAAGCAGACAAACTTCTGCTCCGTGGTATTCACACGAGGGAGAAATCCCGGGGATTTCTCCCCGGCACGCGCATCCCACGACGAAAACGTCAGGCTTTGCGATGTGCAAAAGCCTCGCGTTTTCATCTCGTGATCGCGCGTGCCGGGGACAAATCCTCGGGATTTCTCCCTCGTGTGATTACCCCTACGCTAAACACGGGCCAGTTGGAGAGACGCTCCAGGCACAGTAAATTTAATAATCGGTGCCGCCATTTTTGTCTACTGGGTTGTGGAGCACGTTCTGAACATGCGCTGTAGCTGTCTCCTATACGGGATATCGGATGCTGCATGCGTGCAGTCCAATGATGACTCGACGTTTTGAGCCTGGTCGAGAAGCACTGGAAAGGTGCGTAGTCAGGGAACGGTTAAAAGTAGAGGTGTGGAAATATCAAAATCTTTCGAATCGAATCGAATAATAAAGGTTACGAATCGATTCAAATCGAATCGAATATTTTCGATACGAATAGTAGTTACGAATATAAAAAGTTTTCGAAAACAAATATTTTCTATCTGATGTGAATTAAGGGGAGATGCTTTTTGAACCAAAAAATATACCAAGAAAACATTTGTTTTAAGATTGTGGTTTTTGACGGTTGGCAGGCACTCATCGTCTTGTCCAAAACGAGTTTCATTAAATAAGTCTCTTATCTTGAAATAATGTATTGGAAATAAAGTAAAATGGGTCAGTGGATGTTTCTTTATATTATTTCTGAGTGAACTATTTACACCCTTTACTGTTTTATGGAAGCCTATATCTCCACTTGCACATATCTTGACTTCATATCTTTTTCTTTGTCTGGAAGGTGTATATGCGACATATGCAATAAGCGGTACATATATAATAAATAGGGCATCAGGCTTTTTTAGGTGCCTTTTGGACACCCTGCAATACATCAGTTTGAAACTGGAGAGTTGAAAAGTGTCCTAAAACGTGTATAACGCATCCTAGGGCTTTAATTTATGCCTTAATGTATTCCACATACCTCTTAGTTCACTGATATATGTTTTGTTTCTTATTTCAGTATTTCAATTTGTCTTAATCCTTCCCATAAGCTTTGTAAATTCAAATTTTCAATACTAACAAACCTAATTAGGTTACATCAGACACAAGTACATATTTGTAGTCAGATTGTAAGGGAAGATAAGCTATGCAAATTTAATTTTCATTGAATCACAAGTTCACACAAAACAACAACAAGAATGCTCGATTAAAACACAACTTGAATTTTTTTTCAACAAACATTTATGAATAGGTTAGTTTTATTGCAATAAGAAAAATGTCACACATGTGACCGATAAGAAACATCAGATAGAAGATCAGTCAGTAAAACACCATTAAGGAGTGAAGTTACATAACGTAAATGTAAATTCAGAAGTGGAGGCAGGTTGGCCAGCCACAACGCAGTTTGAGATCGCGTCGCGGACGAACGCAACTACGTGAACGTAAACAAAGGTACACAAGCGGTGGCGGGTCGGCAGCCACAATACAAAGTCGAAGACCAAGTCACGCGGCTGCAGCCGGACGTTGTGTAAAATAATTTTTACGCGGGTGAACGTAACCACGTGAACGTAAACCGAAGTAAAGAAGCGGAGGCGGGTCGGCAGGCCACAGCCGAGTTGGAGATTGTGCTGGGGGATCGGTGGCAGAGTGGGCTATTATAGCGCACACTCAAAGTCACTGGATCCTTTAGCGCACACCAGCTCGGAGCACGTGGAGCAGAAGCTCGCGCGGCGGAACCCAGAGATCCGGGTATGGTTCCCGGGTTCAATCCCTGCCTGAGCATCGTACACCGGCATGCGGTCGCGTGTCACTACTGCGTGGTGCAAGTTTAAGACCCCAGGCTAGTGGTTGTACTGCACTGGCTAAATTGCTCATCTACAGCTGAGAAACTCGACGCCCGTTGAGGCAGACCAAGTTCTAGTCTGTATAAACATACACTCAACCTAATGTTTTTTTCGAGATCGCGCTGATCGTGCGATTGCGCCCTCTCCGATAGAGGGCGACAGAAAAAAGCAATAAATTAAAATACATCGTTTTAGAGCGCAGCTCTTAGGCGCCCGTTTCCGGCTTGAGCGGCGTCGCCGTCGGCGTCGCCGTCGGCGTAACCGCGCGGTGCATGATGGGTAATTTTCCCCGCTAAATTTAGCGGAAAAATTTCCCCGCTAAATCTAGCGGAAAAATTTCCCCGCTAAATCTAGCGGAACATTTTCCCCGCTAAATCTAGCGGAAACTTTTCTCCGCTAAATCTAGCGGAAAATTTTCCCCGCTAAATCTAGCGGAAAATTTTCCCCGCTAAATCTAGCGGAAAATTTTCTCCCGCTAAATCTAGCGGAAAATTTTCCCGCTAAATCTAGCGGAAAATTTTCCCCGCTAAATCTAGCGGAAAATTTTCCCCGCTAAATTTAGCGGAAAATTTTCCCCGCTAAATCTAGCGGAAAATTTTCCCCGCTAAATTTAGCGGAAAATTTTCCCCGCTAGATTTAGCGGGGGAACTCCCCCTCCCTCCTCGAGGTCACGTGACCCCCAGGCCACGTGACCCCCCCCTCCCCGAGGTCACGTGACCCCCCCGTGCCTTCCCCTCCTCCTCAAGAGCTGCGCTCTAATAGACCATTTGCTGTCTTACCCAAGCATCAAGGAGAATGCAGGGATTGGTGTTCCACGCGCCACACGCGCACGCCTTTCCTGTATAAAAGATTCGAAGTAAATAACCAAAGAGAAAGCATTGACGAACGCGCGTGCAAGATGCCATTTGTTTTAGGTTTTTGCTTTGGAAAGTTACTGCTGGAGGCCAGCACGTGCGGCGCGTGGAACACCAATCCCTGCATCCTTGATGCTTGCATGAGGCAGCAATAGGTCTATTCGGTGTTACAGGGAGTTGTAAACGGCTTTCATTTTTTGTTTGTTTGTATTGTTTTGAAGAGACCAAGTCTCATTTTTATTAGCGAAAACGGGTAGAAATAAATAACAAAAGGAATACCGGCAAACTGATGAACCGGAAAATCAAGCGATAAATAACACGAGCCAGATATCGCCGATAGCCGAGGTCAGCCGTAAATCCATATCCGAATCCATAGTAGTGAGAGTGGTCCGTGGCGTTCGTGCTTACGACGATGCACGTGCCGTTGCCAACTTCATCAAATCTATCGCAGCGTTTATGTCACGACCACTTCGCCAACTCCGAATCCAGACATCATGGCAAGCACAGGACAGATCGCGCTACCGCAAATAACTTTCCAGTGCAAACTTAGGTTGGCTTTCTGGGTTTGTCCAAAAACAAGACCGCGAGTTGACACTAATGGCGACTTCCGCGTAGTTCGTAGTTCCCGAAGTATTCGAAGAACTCTAATACTCCGAACAGCGAAAGTGCGAAGCGAATCGAATCGAATAGCAAGCATTATTCGCGAAGTATTCGAAGTTTCGAATATTCGCACACCCCTAGTTAAAAGCCCGTTCGCACACACAACGAACGCCGAGAAAAATCGGGTTGTGTTTATGTTTACACAGCCTAGAACTTGGCACGTTATAGACCCCAGGATAGCAGTCGTACTGCACTGGCAAAATTGCTCATCTACTGTGTAAATCAGTGTCGCCCCATCCTGGCAGACCGACCTTACGCTGTACAAATCGCTAAACGTCCAATTTGACTTTTTTAGAACTTGGTCTGCCTCAACGGGTGACGAGTCTCCCAGCTGTAGATGAGATATTTAGTCCAGTGCAGACAAAACGCCAGACTGCTGAACCGAAATGTTGGCGGAAATTTCATGGTCGCAATGGCATACATAGCATGTCCTTTACTTCCAAATCACGTTGTTTTGAGCGAGAAGGCGTATAAAATTGAATAAACACGAAAAATAACAATTTTACTGCCACCTCCTGGTGAGCGTCGTGGAAAGCTCTGCCGCCAGTGACGTGCGCATTCCCATTCGCCTCAAAAAGACAGACGGAGCCAAGCTGCTCTGCCAGGCGCTCAAGCCGGGTGGCGTTCGTTATTGTTAGTACCACGCGGGCTCTGCCCCATATTTTGGATTTCTGCGACCTCGGCTGGTCGACGTTCGGCATTGCCTTTTGCGATCTCCTTTACTATAGTATGGCGACGTGCAAAATCGCCGGCAGCAGCAGCAGCAGCCTCAGCTGCCGCAGCAGCAGCAGGAACAGCAGCACGCAGCAGTTCCGCGCATCGCAACTTCCAAAACACCAGTACCAGCCGCTTTGAGAATGCAGCCGCCGAGCGAAGAATCAAGGCGAGCACCTTCGAACGAGGAGAATGCGCGGAGGCACCAGGGGCGCTGGGGGCGCCGAGAATGCACGTCAGTTCCGGGCTACGCCTGCTCTCAGAAGGACCTGCTCGCGCCGGCGGCTTCCGGCCGAGGATTCGGTCTTAATTCAAAAGAAATACACACCTGGGCACCATCCGTCTGATTGAATATCGTTTTTAGTACAGTAACCATCCCGCGAAGCCCGCTCCGGGCAATAATAATGAGATTTCACAAATATTGGTCCAGCATCCCTTTAACGGCGTGTTGGGACACCTCTATAGCTACCCATAGACGAATAAAACTTCTATTTTAGAAGTTACGGGCGTCGTCCTTAGAGGTTTCATAGATTTTCCGTTGTATTAGAGGTTAAACCGAAAGAACAGATAAATAAAAAAAAAGTTGACCCGAATATGCTTCTGTGATGAAATAAAAGTAATGTAAGAACTTGAATTTTGACGGTGTTGGCAGAGTAGCTTTGAGGGCGCAATGATTTCACTTGTTTTTCGCAAGGTAATGACGTCACGAGAGGGAACCATAGGATGGCGCCACCAAAACATCTCGCCGCTAATAGTGCCAGTATATGCCTTTGAAAAGTGGAAATATTTTGGCCCAATTACCATAGCAGACACCCAAAGAATTCGCAGATGGATATTCGCTGATAACGTGAGCTGAGAAGCAAATCCGAAAAACAAAAAACACTCGTGGCATTTTTCAATAGATATGTATTTAAAGATATACTATAGTATAACATTAACATCAGGAAATTTTCTTCGTAGTTCAACAATTAAAACGAACTATAACCAAGTACACGAGATAGCTGGCGAACTCGGAATATCACGCGGCATTTCTTTCGTGCCCCTAAGGCGTGCTCCAGCGCGGCCTGGCGCATCAGCCTTTAACGTCGGACACCTTCAGAAAGGAGGCGATCACGTAGAGGCAGTACGCGTTCAGTTCGTCAAGCTGCGCGGTGAGCGCCGTCCTCCTATGCGGCCTCAGGCAAACCAGCTCGCCCTTGACCACACCGGTGATCACGAAGTAGTTCTCCAGGATGTACTTGTCCGCTTCTCGGACGAGTGAATCAGCGGACAACGCTGACAACCCTTCGGGACGGAGAGAAAGTTCGTGCGCGAAGTACTCGCTCCGCCGATATAGCTGGAAGGCTGCCGCAGAGCTCTTGTCCGTCGCAATCTTGAGGACGAACTGGAGTGCGCGGCTCAGGAGGGCGCAGTTCCTTCGCAGACATTGGCTGACACTGAATCCAGCGACGCTAGACGCGGGATAGACAACGGACAGCTTCTGAAGAACTTGGTTGGAGGACAGGCCACCCGCCAGGGTTACAAGGCCGAGTTCGTCAACGGGAGCATCGTTTAGGATCAAAGCGCTGAGCGTGCTGTTCTCCACAAGCATCGTGGCAATCGTTCTGCAGAGGCTGACATCGAGTTTGTTAGAACCAACGCGGAACCTCCAGATGCTAGAGTTGGACGCCAGGCCGCGCACGAGCCACATCAGGGACGTGTTGCGAACCTTGTCCGAGACAGTTACCGAGCGGATGGTTGTCGTGACGCGAAGTAGGTTCGCCAAGGCCATGAGACTCCTCAAGCTCAGGACGCTGTCGATTTCGAATGTTCGCACCGATCGGTTGGAGGCCAGGGCGCCGAACAGAAGACTCGTGTCGAGTGCGTTGGTCTGGATAGAAAGGTCTCGAAGCGTTTCGTGGCATCGCAGCTTCTGCGAGAGTGTCTGCATCGAGCAGGGGTACACCACGGACAATTTGATGCCTTCGAGCGATCGGTTGAGCGCCAAGGCTTCGACGAATTCGTTGAATGGCGCCGCTGACCTGAGACAGCAACCTGGCGTGGCATGAAAGTGCTTCAGCGTCTTGTTGGAGGCGACGAGGCGCGCAAACGCCACAACCGCTTCTTCAGTGAACAGGTTCCCGTCAATGGAGAGCTCCAGGAGCGTCCGGTTGTTCGTGAGTGAATCAGCGATTGCCACTATACCGTCGCTGCGGATGAAACTTCTGCACATGTCGAGTGTCCGAAGTGTCTTGTTGGACTGGAGCATCCGAGCGAGGAAAACGGCACCGCTGTTATCCAGGTGGTTGCACTGAAGATCGAGGTAGGTCAAGGTGGTGTTCAGCTCAAGGGACGAGGCGATGGCTTGAGCACCTGTGGGACCGATGGAGTTCCCGCCTATCATGAGGAACTCGAGTGTGCTGTTCGCCGCAAGGGCTTGACCGATTGCAACAGCGCCTTTGTCATTTATCTTCGTCTTGAAGAGGCTCACACTCAGCAACGTCTTGTTGGTCCTCAGCAACTTGGCGAAGCGCTGCGCTCCTCGCACGCCGACCATATTGGAATCGAGCTTCAGGCATTTGATGGTCTTGGAAGTCTCGATGGCCTTGAGCAAAGCAAGGCTGTCGTGGCCCCTCAGCCGATTGTCGGAAAGATCGAGGTCTGTGAGTCGCGTGTTTGCTCGATCAATGCTCTGAACCAACGCCGTCATTTCGGTGGCACCGAAACAAACGTGGCGGAGTTTCATTCGGGTGGGATCTCCTCGGAGCATGACGCGAACAAGCTGACAGAGTTGGGGCTTATTCATTCGATGTCCGTCGAGCGCGATTTGCGAGATGCCAGTGGTGGGGTGGACCTGACTCAGCAGTTGGCTCTCGTCGTCGAACAGTTCGCCCGTGTAGCTGAGCTCGACTTGCTGAACACAGCGGTGATTGTTCAGCAGCCGCTTCAT
Source organism: Ixodes ricinus (assembly GCA_037355805.1). Lineage (NCBI taxonomy): Eukaryota > Metazoa > Arthropoda > Arachnida > Ixodida > Ixodidae > Ixodes > Ixodes ricinus. Next base: position 521 of record JAZHYW010067887.1, on the reverse strand, counting down.
CAGAAAAACGGAGACGACACGATACTCCGACGCGCTCGGGTTGCAGTTGACGAACGTTCGAAGCGTCAGCTTGCCCGCAGCATTTTCTAGAAGTTCGATGCCGACAGGGTGCAGAAGACTGTTCCAAATGCCAAGGTTCTTGGCGATCCAGCAGCGCTCTTGCCGAAATCCCACGAACGACGCAGACGTAAAACTCTGAGTATTTGTGCAGGGAGCATTCACGTCCAGGAACCGTTCCCTGAAGTATGACTCCAAGTCGGGGATGCTTGTCGGTCTCCGCGAATCTTGTAGACTCGACGAACGTTTACGCTTTCGAGGCGGCGGCATGTCTCGCGACGTTCGTGCGGCGCGTTCTGAGTTCGGAAACCACGCCAAGACGCGAAGGTTGTGGAATTTGGCTCACTGCTTGTCCGTGACTGGAGGGTGCCCGAGTCCTGGTGTTACCGATGTTGTAAGCCAACGTTGGTGTAAGGCGATGTTGGGCTGATTGCCCCACTGCGGCTGTACAGTACCGTTCCAGG
>JAZHYW010067885.1:0-25038 GCA_037355805.1 Ixodes ricinus | reverse complement strand
GATCGCCTTTTTTTTTCTTTCAGCCAAACGTGAGTCGGTTTTGTGCCTATTCTAATTTGTTTTTAATTGTGGCGACTAAAGAAGAATGGTAAGGTTGGACTCCTGTGACAAACTGCCGCCCATTTATTTGTGCTCAAATAAGGTGAGCTTTATGATTTCTGACTTGGAGGCGAGCTACGCGTTTCTTCTTCAATTCCTTACTCCATCGCTCTCTAATTACCCGCAGACTTTTCCACTCAGTATTGTTTTATCAGAACGAGAACGGTAAAAAAAAACTGATATAGGCATAAAACGTACAAATAATGGTTTGAGCAAACGTTCAACGTTAGCAAAAATGTAAATCTTTAGGAAATCGAAAAGTGTTTGACTAGACAAAGTCTGACTTCTGTCCTGTCTTCCTGATTAACCAAGTTTGAAAGGAATCGTATAATGTGTTTCAGAATCCAAGTGTGTTTAAATGTCCTTACAGGACATCAGTCTAGCGCAAAAGTTGATAAGGCCGCAGACAAAACAAAACAAAGCAAAGCAATATAAACACAAAGCTTTACTGAAGTAAATGTTATTATTTTAGAGCCTGCAAGCACTTAAAGGGTCTGTTCATCAATACTTGGAACTATGCAGAAAAGAAAACAAAAGCTCAGACGCATTTCGTTCGAGGTTTCGTTCTGTTGCTGTCTAATCTGCAAAACAGCGCGTAAAATTCAGATAAGTTTTAGAATAACTGGGGGCGCTCATGACCAACTATGATTACAGTTTCTGCCATTCAAATCAATGCTTCGTTTCGATATATCAATCGCGTAGTCTCAGTCGCGATAACGATCATGATGACTCAGGGAATTCGACATTTTACTGTACTTAGACGGCGATACGTGAGTGTGCTATAAACGTCCCGGCTATACATTACATTCCTATTTTTCTCACTTCAGGCTCTACGATGCAGGCAGCATTTTTAGATAAGCATAACCAAATAAGAAGGGACTGCGTATCAGAAAAATAATCCGAGAGCCGGTATGGAGGCGTGTGTCCCACCAGTGTCTTCTTTCTTTTTTTAGAGCTTTGGCGTTGCAACACAGTGGTCGATTACTCTATCCTAATTACCGCCATCTCCAAAAACACCACGACCGCGATCTTCTGGCTACTGCCTCTTCCACTTGTGTCTCCCAGCCTAAACAAAATCAGCATTAATGAGGTTAAAACTTACAAATTACGGTGCGCGTTTTGTTGCGGGTTAGAACTACCTATCCACACTTCGATTACCGGCGTAAACGTCCGCGAATCGTTTCCTTTCATCTTCTAAATCTTCGAGAGTACACACCCTCCCGCTGAAATCGTGGAGGTCTCCTGGCCAAATAGACTGCCGACAAAGCATAGTTTCATTTAAGTACGCGGCGGAAACTCATTTCCCCCGACAGCGACTCCCCCCGCCGCCTCTAAATAGATGTTGTGTCCCTCCACGCCAAGACGTCCTCAAACAAAAGCCGCCTGAGCGCATTCCACCAGCAACTGGTTATTTTCGCGCGGGCATGCTCTACCAACATGTCGGCGGGAAATGACAAAACAAAACAACGCAGAATACGAAAAAGTAAAAAAAAGAAGAAGAAACCGTATACGAGAAAATGAGCTTCGCTTAATTAAGCCCGACTCCAATGAATTGCCGGGAGATCCTTTTTTATGTGCGTACATATATCTTCTTTCCCGAGTGTGTGTCCCCCCACCTGCGATTGGAGCTGAGCCTCCTCCTCTCCTTGGGTACACAGACTACTGAATGTGAAACAGTCTGGAAAACGAAATTAGTGCACTGACACGAATCCTAATTATACGTAAAGGAGCGCGCTTCTTCCCTTCCGGTTGGCTTGGAAGCGCTGCGGTCGGTGCGGGGATGCTGCTCTTCCATGCACTGCCCATTCGGGATTCGTGGGAATCTCCCGCGCCGGCGTCGCATAGCGTGGGGCTCGCGCCACTGGCGCGCTGCCGCAAACGGGGCTCGGGTTTGCATCCACTTAACCTCTGCCCCACCTTCGCAAACAAAAACACGAGTAAAACAAGGGAAGGCTCTGCGAGGGAGGGAAAGGGGGGGGGGGGTGCTGCTACTGCAGACACTTGGCTCCCAGCTTTTAATTAAATAGGGAGTTTAAGAACTTTCTGCTCTTGCTTATTCCTTCTCCTCCTCCTTCTCCTTTTTTGCTTGCTTTGTTTGGCTTTGTGTCGATTTTACGCTGAATTACGCTTTGCTTACGTTGTCGTCGTATCGTTCTTTTTTCTTTTTTCTTTTTTTTCCCCCATTTTCTTTGGCTTATCACTGGTTGTCTGTGGCGCCAGCCTTTGAATATTCAAAACCGCTCGAGAGTCCCTTCTTTTTTTCTTTTTTTTTTCCTGTGCATTTGTGGGCGCGTCTGGCGCGTCTGGCCTCGCAAAATACGAGCCCTTAGCACTTTTCAACTCTAGCCTTATATTAACGCCAAATATGTTTTTTTTTTATCATTTTGAATTTGCGTTTTATTTTGTTATCTCGGGTATTAATTTTTTTTCTAGAACTCAGCGTTACTAAACTTACCTTGTCAAAATTGTGTTTGATGGAACATTAATCTATATTTCCGTTCAATTGCCACATTTCTTAAGGTATTTACGGATACCACTAAGGAACAAAAAGTAAGGCCGAAACGAACAGGTTCAACACGATGAACAGTCTCATTATGCACGCTAGCAAATATGTCCCTTTGTTTGACACATTGGTTCGTGTGTGTGTTGTCCTATTTGTATCTTTAATCTGGGAGTTTGTTCATTAGGGTGTCGGGTACCGTACTGCGTTACAAAGGAGAAAAAAACGTAAACACGTTTTGCTTTTATTGTGACGCCAAATAGCTCGACGCGCCCCACTCCCAAAAAACACTCGAGAGCCACCAGAAAAAACAAAACGACAACGAGAAAAAAAAAAAAAAGAAGAAAACGCGGAGCAGAAAGAGACGAACTAAACGAATAAAAGCGAAATGACAGATGAAACTCGAGGGGCCGGAACAGGGCCAGCGAATAAATAAAGGCGGCCGTCCACCTGAGGAACAAAAAGGTGCATCGTTAAAAGCTCGTTACCGCGTAAAGGCCGCCCCAAAAGCCCACAGAAAAAAGAAAGAAGAAAAAAGCTCCCGGGCGTAGACTACGACCACTGTTTGCAACAGAAACTAAGCACGTCGACGTTAAGCGCCGTAACAAAAGACAGAACGTGAAACGAGGTAGAAACTGCTCGTAGCCCTTCTCATTAATTCACATTATGTATCCCAGACTCTGGGACCACGGCTCTCCCGCTGCAGCGCGGCACAGAGCCCTGGGGTTAACCCCACACGGAGACCGCTGAAAACCCCCGTGGCGACAACGTTCCCCTTCCGACGTTATCCCCGAATTCTCGGAAACGCAACGTTCGCTCCTATAACGACGCTAGGTTTTCTCTCGCGCGGTTGGCAGGGATGGTCCTCTTCAACGCGAGTTCACCACGTCTCGACGTGCCCAGTGGGATTAAATTCCAGGAGACTAAAGCAAAGCCGCCGAGAGAATGGGGATAATGTAAGGTGTCCCTCCGCGCAGAGAATCATGCTCCCGTAAACCCTAATGGATATTTTTTGACCTCGACGCGGAACCTTATTTTAAAAGCGTTGAATTTCTAGGGTCAACCCTTAGCGCTTTCCTGTCCGCGTCAGGTATAGTAACCTCGGCGATGACGTCACGCTGATGACGTTACGGTGGTCACGTGACACAGTCAGCGCATTACAAAAAGGTTCGCTGTGACGTCAGCACCGTAATCGTCGTCACCTGATACCATGACGTCCCGTGCCACTGACATTACGTGATGGTGCGACGTGACAAAGACGTCATGGCGTCACATTACGTGACCCCACGGGATGTTAGGTCGCGTGACTACGTGCTTTCCTGATGACACATGACAATGACGTAACGTGGTCATGTGACGTAAGGTAACGGGACGTCAGGTAACGAAACGTTGTCACAAAGGATCTGTGAATGGTATTCGCGACTCCAGCGACCTATAGGGGACGCCACTATTGGGCACATATGGCGGTCGAATCCAGGTCGTGCCGTGCCATGTGCCAGCTCAACGCACAACGCTGGGGCATCAGCGAGCGGGAATTGGACTCCAAATGGTTCGCCCCGCTTTTTATTCTCCACGTTTCGAACCTCCGGCGATGTGTTGGGGTAAGCGAGCTTCCAGAGGCTTGACTTTCTTCGAGAGAAACAGTGCTGCCAACTTTTTTTTTTTTTGCGCGCCGCTAAATTGATACCAAAAAGTCACTAAACAGTCGCTAGATTCGCCAGGAAGTCGCTAAAAAATTCGCTAAATTTCAAAAGCTTATTAAACCCTTTTAAAGTAAGTAAACCTCAAATAATCATATCTCAGGTATTTTGAGAGGTTAAACTTACACTGAAAAACAACTAGGACGGTTTTTATTTGTAATGTTTTATTTGGGAAACGACTAGGCGGTAAGTACGAATAAGAAACGGGTACTTGTTAATTTTAACATGGAAATAATGACTGGTTTGTCTTCAAGAACAGGTCAACGGAATAGTCTAGAAGAAAAAGAGTTCTTCCTCGATGTTGGCTGCATTTAGGTCACCTAAATCTGCCGATGTCGACGGTTCGTTGCCACGTTGGTAGGCTTCAAGTGTGCCAATCCGCCGAACAACTTCTTCTGGAAGTTCGTAGTCAAAACACGTCTTTGCGTGCCTTTTGAGGCCAGCTCTTATAGTCAGGATGGCATTTGCCATCGCGGGAGCCATCCTGTTGCGGAGCTTCGTCTTCACAAGGTTCAGTTCGCTGAAGGATCGCTCAACCTCTGCGTTTGAATATGGCATTACCATCATTGCCAAGGCGAACTTCGCTAAAGCTCCAAACGGGTTCCATCCGCTGGCATTTTGGTAGGTGTTTACCTCACACCAAAAAGCTTCAGTGCTGTCCATCTTCGACCATGTCACGCACGTGATAGCTCTCCACTGGCTCTCTATTTCCTGGATGTCAATACCTTCCACGCCCATCGCTTCAAGTAGTGGAATCAGCGAGGGCTTCAGCGCAGATAGTGCCTTCTCCACTGACAGCTGTGCTACCTTGCTCAGCACTTCTATGTTGTCAGGAAGCCTTTGGCGTATCTGCTGGACAAGACACACAACAAACTTCACGCACCGTTTGCGGAGTGCGCTTTCATCCTGAGGTGAAAGTCCTTTCTTCTTCAGTTCTTTTACATGGTTTTCGAAGAGGTAACCAAGGTAAGGCTGGGGATCCAAATGATGCTCCACATTTGTTGTTAGCACGTTGACCCGAGTGGTTGGAAGGACGACTTTTTGTATCAATGATACCAGCAGGCATTCGAGGTCTTGAAGGAGCTTCGTCTGGTCGGCGTCCTTTGCTTCAAACGACTTGTTGACGGCTTGAACTTCAGTAAGGAGTGGCTTTAGAAAAAGTAGGTATGCCAAGTTGATGTCGTCGACGTACATTGCGTGAAGCATTTCGGCATTGTAGCACCTTTCACTGGATCTTGCTATTTCAAAGTGAGTTTTTAGCTCCAGCCATTGCTCCACAATCCTTGACACAGCTCGTTCGATTGAGAGCCAACGCGTTGAACACGCCTGAACTATCTTCAGGGGGTCTTCTCCTTCATTTATTGCGTTGTACAGCCTTTTGTAGGCAAGCTGTCGTGAGGCTGACCTCGAAAACCAGTTGTACGTCTCGCTGACAAGGTATTCCAGGTTCCGAGGGAGGCAGTCCGCTACAGCAGCGGAAATGGCCAGCTGTAAGGAGTGACACACGCAGCGTACAAGGATCAGATTCGGCACTTCTGCTTTCAACTTCTGGTACACGCCATTGTTGACCCCAGTCATGACGCTGGCGTTGTCTGTTCCAAGGCCGACCATGTTGCACAGGTCCAGTTTGAACTCTTTGAGAACGTGCTTGATAGCCTCAACGATCCCGTCGGCAGTGCACGCCTCCAGGACACACAGTGAAAGGAAGCTGGTCACAATTTTTGTTTTCTCTGCACTGTAGTAGATCATGGACGCGGACAAATACTTGGTGACACTGATGTCCGTGGACTCATCTACGATGATGCTGAACCTGCTCTGTCCAACGTCTGCAGCAAGGTCACTCTTGAAGTGCGGGTACAGCACATTTTTCAATAACGACGCGCATTTGGTGCGCTTCATCCGGTAACCTCTTGCTGTGACACTGTCAGTGAACGACTTCTTTATCACGCCACATAGGTGGTCGGCAGTAACAATGCTACAGTGCTCAGCAACGAAAAGTGCCACTGTACCTTCAGCTTGACTTGATGGAGGGATGACAGCCCTCACAAAGGAGAGCTGAGACTGCGTCGATGTCACACACGCCGCGGCGGTTTTGTGTTTCTCTGTCAGCCGGTGCTTCCCGAGATCAGAGTACTTGGTCCCAAGTTCACACCTGCAATATTTGCACTCGGCAACTTTTGTCCCACATTCCTTGGTCTTGCAAACCAGCCAGTTGCACAGCATAGGATCCTTGAGCCATTCATCTCTGAATTTCTGGCTGTACTTCACTTTCGGCATCTCAGCATCGAAACGCGAACCGAAGCTTTCGAATCCGAAACGATGCAGCGAGGCTAGCGAAGCGGCTGCGCTCTTGGCTGATAGCAACTGAATAAAAGGTTAAAAAGCGCGAACAAACGGGGGCAATCGCTCTCAACTGGTTTTTATTAACACCATTGTCACCTATATATACACATTGCCCAAACCACATCGGATTCAATCGCCACAATCAGAGCCAACCTTCCAGAAACACCATCTCACTCTGAAGCAAATACAAAGACGGAGCGCTGACGCAATTGTTTTCTGTCTTTTTTATGTAGAATGCCTCTATAATCTTTCTTTCCGTTTTTTTCTTTGCCTTTCTTAAAAACTTTGTGCTAGTCAGGTCAGGTTTACACCCACATTGCCTACAATGGTCAGCGAGATGGCCCCCCGCGTTGTTGCGCACACTCAAATTATGTTCTCGTGCTCTATCATTGAAGCAGCGCCCAGTCTGCCCAATGTAGACTGTGCCACAACTAAACGGAATCTCGTACACCACATTGGTGACGCACGCAGTATATTGCACCGCGTGTTTCTTGGAACACGGTGCTTTTTTCTGCCTTGTCACCATCGGTCATAGCATGGCAAGTTTACACGGTGCCGAAAAACCACGTTAATGTCGAATCTACCAGCTACCTTTTTTAGATTATGAGACTTGGTATGCATGTACGGAATGACTTGCACTCGTTTCCTTTCTTTACTTGCCTCGCTGCCTTTTTTACTTCTTTTAGCTTTTGAAGAAGGCTCTCACAACAACTAGAGATTAGGTTAGGGAGGTACCCCGCGTCTCTTAACCTTTTTGATTGTCGTTCATGACTGATTTTCATCTGGTGATTGCAACTTTTTTCCAGAGCCGCACTTAGACATGTCAAGGCTATACCCCTCTTTACCAGTTTAGAGTGAGCACTTTCAAACAAAACCAGGCTTTTCTTAGTGCGCGGCTAAATTAAGCGCGCCGCTAAATTGAACATATATCCAAAGCAAACTCGGCTAGAGAAGCAAAAAGGTTTAGCCCGCGAGCATCTCTAAAATTGTTAAAAATAACAAGATTACGGTTGAACACCAAAGTCGCTAAAAAAGTCGCTAGCCGCTAAATTAAAAAAATCCGTCGCTAAATGCATAGAAAATCGCTAAATCTAGCGACAAAATCGCTAAATTGGCAACACTGCGAGGAAACGAGGAAAGGACTGCCCACTGTCCTTCCACTGTGCTGATGAACGTTGAGAAACGCAGAATGTCTGGCTCACGCGGTTCCATAGGTCGCGTGCAGAGCAACCTGGGTCACAAGGCGATACTACGGTTACGACACAGACACCGGTAGAACTGTTCTGTCGCGCAATCCACCGACAACATGCAAACACGGAAGCCAGAAGAGACGAGCAGAAATCGCGAAAGGACCTGGTCCGGCCAGTTCAGTGTCTTCCCGCTAGGTGTCGTTCGTTTTGCTGGAGTCGCGAATACGCATTTGAGAGCCTTTAAAAACAAAAAAAAAACGGGCAGATTTTTGTTTTTCATTCCGCGTTTGGTAATGTGTTTAGCTTCGAACCATGGTGGGGTAAGTCATGCTAGCGGGTTTTGTGAACAAAAACCGGGAGCATGGGTTTTTGCATTAGTAGAACTTCTGGGGAAATACTGCTAATGCAAATTTAAATAAGATACTTGTGCTCCAGAAAAAAATATTGCGAATTATAAGTAATGTTCTTTATGATCACCCTAGCAGATCTTTTTCAAAAGTTTGAATGTATTGCATGTGTATAGTTTATATAAATACCGTTTATGCCTAAGTTATAACTCCGAAGTCATGAACAATATATGTCATCTTGTCAAGCCAGCGTCTCTGACGAGCAGATTGCCAATATATTCAACTCGCAGCATAGAAAACTGGGAAGTGCCAAATTGCAGAACAACATACGGTGAGCAGATGTAATCGAATATATTACCCAACCTACTTAATTATCTGAACGCTCAAGATATAGAACTATCAACATCAACACCGCAAGAAATCCGATCTTTTTTTAAGCGTGTAATTTGATGACTTTGATCGATCAATGTTCTAGTGTCCTGACGTATGTATAGTTATTATGTCTGTTCGCCATAAGCTTATAATTTCTCATAATTTATATAACAATGCTTAATCACGCTCTCTATATCTCTGAATATGTGCGCTTGTGTTGTGATAATCATAACTCTTTCATGAATTGTTAAAGTTGAATTTGCAGCATTCTGCAATGTCATATTTTGAATTGTCGGTCTGATACATTTCGCTATTTTAGTTAACTGAGCTTTTATCTTTTTTTTTCTTTTTTTTTTATTCTGTGTTTTTTTGTGAGCTGCCACTGCTGCTGATTGTACGGAGGGGGCCGAGGACTCGTCAAGCTGCATTTATGCAGCTTTTTTCCTCGGTCTCCTTCCATCATGGATGTGACGGAGAAATAAATTTATTATTATTATTATTATTATTAAAAAAAAATGGTCGCTTCCCGATTTGACGGCAGCTAAGTGCGTTGTTCTATCAGTCGCTAGCCTGCCCTCATCGCGAACGAGCGTAGGCTAGAATAATGTGTGAATGCTTGAGTCGGGGAGATAGTCCCGCTGGTTCCGCCGATTACTCACGTGACGCACATCCCTCCCCGAAAACCATCCCTCGTGTGGATACCCCTTTAATCGGTCTCGCCCCGCAAATAACACTTTTTTTAACGTGCAAGCGTGTCTTGTTGTTACCTTTCTATCAGGACCCCTTGTATTACACCTTCAAGAATATCCATCGTTAACGGCAAATTTGGATATATTTCTCCTGTGCCGAGCAACAATGGTGGTTGCAAGTCACGCTTACCTCGTCAATGCGCGCACTCCGCACGTTACTGAGGTTGTCCGGTGAATGGCGACATCAAGGGCACACTCTTCAGCATTGTGAGGAGCGTGCCCTTGCAAAGCGTTATCTCCATCCTCCCCCCCCCTCCCCAGCAAAAAAAAAAAAAAAAGTCTAGGTGCCTGATACGAAAGAACACTATCTTCCACGTGAATTTGAAGACCGCGCCGTGTAAAACTCCTCGCACTCTCCTTGACAAGCACAAAGAAAAAGAAAGGAAGACGCCAAAATAAAAAGGGACGGGGAAAGTAAGAGGAGCCGAGGGAAAAGAAAAAGGTAAATCCGGGAGCAGCGGCCAAACAAAGCTCGCAAGTGCAGGGCTCCAAGCACAGAGCGCGGCCGGAGAAGGGAGCGACGTCCCCGGGGCGCCCCGAGTTCGACGACAGAGGCGAGCTCCAGCGGCGGCGGCGCCTCAGATCGATCTAGCGCCGACTTCCACGGGCTGCGGTATTGGAGTCCAAAGAGTCGCACGGCGTTCGAGAGAGCGGCGGCCGGAAGTGGCGGCCAGAACGAAGAAGCGGAAACAAGAGGCACCGGAAGCGCCGACGAGGGATGCCGATCCAGCCGTCCAAGATCGATGCCCCGAATGGCTCACGAGGCAGGGCCATCCTCGGAATCCTCGGGGAAAAAGCGCAATCGAAGCGCTCATCAATGCAGTTGCCTCGTGACGCTCCGGCGATCCAATCCAATCGAACCAACTAGGCCTCGGATCGGGCCAGGCTTGCTAGAAGCCTCTTGGCTAAGACCCCGAAGATGCTAACCAAAAGCACCTCTGGGGATGCTCGGCACCACGAGACATCGACAGAAAACACATCTCACGCGGTGTCTCAACGAAGGAAGAATGCATTGACGCCTCCAGGCTCTCCTGACAAGAAGCCCAGCAACTATGGTAGACTCGTGACTATGTCCGTGAAGCTAACCCGCTTTCCCATCTGCTATATTTCGTCGTCCTCTACTTCCTACTACCTCCTGTCCAGATGGAGAAAAAAAATGGCATGGCGAATCTTCCCTTTTCCCTGTATTGTACTGAAACTTTAAAATCGTAAGTAAAAAAATATATAAAAAGAGAATCCTGCGAACCTGATGCCGGCGAGTGCTTGAGATAAGACTCTGACGTGCCACTCCGTTGATGCGCTAGTTTCGGCGGTGCTTACTTTCAGTCTCAGGTAAGACTGCTTCCAGCGAGCGGAACCAGGGCTCGGACGGTCTGTTTCAACTTCAAGCATTCCCCCATCGTGTATCGTGTCGTTTGTGCAGGGACTGCTCGATACCTGAACGGTACCTGGATTTCCAATTAATCCACTCTCACTTCGAAACTATCTTTTGCCTCACGATGCGAGGCAGGAAAAGCCAGAAGCCCGTGCGAAAGTTCGTGCCGGGTTATCTTTGTTTAAAGAGGTGGAGCGTTTGGTCTTCCGAACGCCTTCAAAATGGCGAACGACGTTAAATGAATCCAGTCTCACATATTTCTAAACATTCGACTCCCGTTGCTCTCGGATTCCCGAACAACTGCCCTTTTCCAGACTCCGTAGAAAGAACTGCGCCCGCAGACTTTGCACATTACCGGCTTACATCCCTCTTTTTCCGATTTTTGTTGCAGACAGACATTGTATCGGCGTGCCTTCCTGCAATCACGATACACATCGAAGACCCCAAGAGAGAAATCGAGATAAATTGACCGGAGTGAATTTTGGAGCTGCTGTAGAGACATAAGTTGCCCTGTTGAACTATACAATAGTTGAGAACTAGATTGCGTTACGCGGTCAAGGCTATAGCGTAGCATCGGCAGTGCTCCAACGCTGTGGATGTCACGCGCGTGAACGCGTAGCTTCCTTCGGCGTCTCCTGAAAACGCTACAATATTTTAAAAAAATACTAAAAAGCTAGTAACTGCAGCCATTACTACCTTTTTCTGACCGTTACTGCTTTTTTTTTTTTTTTAAGATAGCGGCGTCTCTTGCATCGCCGATGGCCAGCGCTAGCGACGAACTTGTTGTTTCGGAACCCAGGGGAGGTATCCACACACAATCGTAGTCAAATATTGTAGGAGGGGGCATGTTTGAGGGTTAGAGCCAACGTTACTAGATTACCTCAGTTGTGGAACTCACGCGGAAGGGTGTGTCCCCCTCACTGACTTCAGTACGCCTTCCATCGTTTGAAGTGCCATCTAGATTTTCGTTTCATAACTGCGTGTTCGATAGAATACTGTGGAACGCCATCTAGACGCTGTGCTTCGAGACGTACTATCGGAAACAATATGAGCGTGAACACGCCTCCGCGTGTCGCCGCTGCCTGAGGCGCCGCCCTGCGGCGCCGTTGTGAAGTTTTGCGCATGCGCGTAAAAATCCTGTCGCTGTTCTCGCTTTTACTGGTAACCCCCGTTTGTCGTCTACTATGCGTGCGCTGGCGGCCTCTCGCGCTGTCGTCTGCTATGCGACTCCTGTGTGCGCTGGCGGCCGCTCGTATTGTCGTCTGCCGCACAATATTGCGTGCTCCGGCGGACATCCGCGCTTCCTACGCGAATTGTGTTTGCCCTGAACAGCTTTAATGGTGTTGATTTGCACGAAAGTCTTCAGTGAAACACAAGGCTTTTATTCTTTGAACACGTGAAAACATCTGTTATGCCGTCGGCCATGGGCTCGACAGGCTTATTAGTAGAGTGCTCATACTGTGTCCTTTCTGGACACAGGAAACTTGGAAACAGGAATGGAACGGAAACACAGGGACAGCTCAACTATGTTGACCCGTTCGTCGTCAGGAACTCTAGCCATTTTGCATTCAACTTAATTTTTTCCGGGCTCCCCGTAGTTGAACGCAAAGCTTTGAAGATATTTTGTCTTGAATCTATTTGCATGCTATCGCTGTATCTCGACCCGATGAAAGAAGCCAGCTACTTATCACGTATCAAATGTGGGCATTGCGTTATCGTACAGGAAACTCCTGAATCATGTTAAGTCTAGCGTGCCTCAATGGCCTTCTGTTTAGGGTGATGCCACCCTTTGTAGTACCCGATGCCGACAGCACGCGCTCACCGAGAAAATACAAAGAAATCGCCGGAAACAAAATGTCGCCGTAGCACAGTCAGCGCCACGAGCGCGTGCAGGGACACGCTCTTTCACGTGCTTCAGAACAAAAAATAAAAAGTAGAATTGGAAACAAAATGGCCAGATGTCATCACCCCAAGCAAAGCGCACATGAAGGCACCCTAGTTAAGTCGTTTGTCTGAGTGGCGACGGAAACACACGAGTCGCATAGCAGACGACTGCGCGAGCGTGCCGGCAGCGCGAGCGAGAACAGCGACAGGATTTTTACACGCATGCGCAAAACCTCACAACGGCGCCGAAAGGCGGCGCCTCAGGTAGCGGCGACACGCGGAGGCGCGTTCACGCTCATATTGTTTCCGATAGTACGTGTTCCATAGAATACACTGCAGTTATACACAGCAGCCGTCCGGCGCGTCGAGCGACGGCAGGCGAGTCGTGGTGAGTGAGGAAGTGGAGGAGGTGGGGGAGGAAGAGGGGGGAACTGCTTGTGCAAGCAGCGTCTGTGAGCGGTTCCGTAACTGAGCTAATCTAATAACAGTGGTTGGAGCTGACTTTATAACGATCGCAACCTTCGTTCCAGTACGTCCTGGAAGCCAGCGACTGCCGCGAGCGCAGCCAGGCGGCAGCCATTATTGTGCGATGGCCATGCGGCTTCTGACTTCCCTTCGCGTATGCATTCTTTTGGAAGCGTTTATATTTTCATTTTAGTTTTAACCGGGATGAAAATGGCCACGTAGCACGTGCTAAAAACGTTTCCAGAGACAAGAGAAGTTCGTACTGTTTTTCATTCTTGTATTCTTTAAATATATATTTCTTTTTCGCAAGGCACGCTTGGCAACATTGTACGACAAGCAGGTTGGGTCCAGTCGGAGTTTGCTTGAGAGACGCTAATTTCTGCGATCTGAACCTGCCGTTTTTGCAGCGTGTCGTGTGTTGTTCTCGTGTTCCCGTGTTGGTGTGCATAGTTAACGTCCGTGCGCTCGGCTGGACGAGTGTGTGCGTGGACGTGGACTCCTCCGAGGATCCGCCGCTCGACGGCGATCGTTTGGCCGGTTCAGTGGTATGGGTTTCGCCGTCCAAGAAGCATCGCTGCTTCGCTCCTACTTGACACTGAGAACGTCTTCTTCGCGGGCTGTGTGTCCTCGGTGGTTGAATGATTCTGATTGAGTCGTCTTCGGTCGTGGCAGTGCACTGCCACGACCGTTGATGTGCGTCGCAAATGGTGTATGTAGCTTTAGGACTAGTAGGAAAAAATGTTTCGGCCTTCTACGAGTTCTTCTGAATTTGCTTATATCTTCCCCAGAAACGCGAGCATTCGTCAGTGGACTACACACAAATTAAGAAGCGAGTTGCACGCGGTATTAATTTCGCATGCATTTCTGTCGCGCAACGCGCGAAAGGCAGCTGCCGTCGTCAACGCCGCCGCCTCGGTGGCTCGAGCAGCGCTCCAGGATTACAGTAGCCGTTCGTATCGCCGCCGGGTGCCCGCATCAACGGAGGCAGCAAACTCTGTCCGCCGGTGCGCGACCGCATGTCCGTTATTCAGTTCTCGATTAGACGTCAATGCGACGAGTAAAGCTTGACGTTCTGCGGCTGCTATCGCGCGCGAAAGCGAATACATTCGAATGCTCGAGTAACCGGTGGAAGGAGAGCGGTTCGCCTGTTATGCGGGAAGCGTATACAGCATAACCGCTAGAGGTTGTTTTATCGCCGCGTTTACCTTTGTTTTCTACTAGGAGATAGGGGCCTTGAATCGTTTGAAAACTTTCTTGAGGAAGGATATTGGTGAAAAAAGAGCACTATATTTGCAACATTATTCACTGACGTGGGGATACACGACGACAAGTTTGAGCACTCAAATGGTGAGTATAAAAGAGTCGTAGGCAGTCAATGGAGTTAGCGATTAGAGTGATTAGAGGAAGCGTGTCAAGTGTGCTCGTCGTATTTGAATGTGATCTGTGTTGATCAATTGTGTGCTGGATATGTTTGTGTGCAAGATGTGTATATAGTTGCAAATGTAGAAGTGTTCAGTTAAACTATACTCAGTCGTTTTTATTTTTATTTTACTTTTAGTTGGGTGGTGACTAGCGCCAACTGGATCACTTCATTTCCAGTTTTAATTTTTGTTGCGCCTGCCATCCGGTGGTAAGTGGTACAACCACACGCCTTTTTTTTTCTTCACCGGAAATCGCATGACTTGTTGCATTTCTGCTTGACCATTACTACCTACGATTACTAGGCACCTAGTAAGATATGTGACAAGCGGTTACCATCTCCTACTTAGTAAATGCTGCTAGCTTCATTTTTAAGAGTAGCCATCACAACGTAGCACAAAATAGTTGACGCTAAGTGTGATGCCCCATTGTCTAAATATCCAAGCGATAAAATTTACTTTCTGAGACCCAGCGACTTTCTAGCACATTCGAGGTAGTTTGCTCCTGTTCACTCCTTACAGATATCCCGCACAGTGAACAAAATAATAAATATTCATCCCGAAGAGTATATCCTAAAGAGTATAAAACAAAGCAAACGCCGTCTTCTCCCAGCACTTTACGAGCATTCCTTGAAATCCCTTAAAACTTTGTTGGCCTCATGTTGTTGCTGTTTTTTTAATTTTAATTTCACAAAAGCACGGGCAACTTTTACGCATATGCATATCGGCATTGTCCGTACATCCCATCGTGAGAACCAACACTACACCCAGCTTCATTGACAGCGGACGTCTTTCGGGGAAAGAGGCGGACAAGGAAAACAAAACCAAGTGAAAGAGCACGGAGTTACCAAAACTCCAACTATCTTTCCCGCCGACACGAACTGTAAATTAATGAAGTACCTAGAAGTTACTTCAGCGTTCGGACATACTATATGCGCACGGGAAGACACGCGCGGGCGCCCCCGTTACGTTCGCCCTTGGGTTAGTTGATTGACGGAGATCGATGGGGCCTGCGTTCTTGCGAAAACTGCCAGAACAGTCTTAGACGCGGGCCGCGCACATCTTAGATTTCGCCACTCGATAGAGCGGAAGAAGAAAGCGTCGAGTTAGGAGGAACACGCCACGTGCATAGCAGGACGGGAAACATGAAACTAGGCACTAATGAATGCATCCACTTTGCTCCCTATAGCCCCTCAGGCAGGCCGAGTGCACTCTTTTTTGCTCCTCTTCGTTCACTTCGTGCGCAAGTTCACGACGAGACGTCTTATGCATGACGGTAATCGCCGATTACATTATTATGCACAATCGCAGGTTATAGTTATACGACTTGGGCGTCAGTAGCGATGCGTGGATGATGCAATGACTTGCAATACCCGTACGCTATGGCTAGCCTTTTGACGGAAGACTAGAGTAGCATGAGCGGGAGATGATTTATTTCTTTTCGTGGATATGTGAAATTGCGTAAATCAGAAGTATTGACTTTTTGCATCGTGGTCAATAAAAAGATAGAAGCACTCAGATACTTTTTTTAAAGCAAAGCACACCATAGCTTTCGCTATCTAAAATAAAAAAATATATATAGTAAAATTATCTATATTATGAAATATTTAAAAAAGAAAACGAGCGATACGACAATCCCAAGTTTTATCCAGAAAGTAGACTACTGATGATCTGGATAAGGCATTAAAGTTGAAACTACGTACAATACCAGATGCGGTACTTCGGCTACATTGCGAGACAGGGACACAACCGCTTATTCTTTCATGCCTACGCTGAAGATGGGAAATCTAGCTAAAGAATTTTAAATTCTGATCGCGCGCTCGACCTGCTGAGCGCAATAACGACAATAAAAAAAGTACTAAGCTTGACAAACTCGCTTAGCAATAGGCTCTTCAGGAATTGATTGCACAGCAAATAACGAAAAATTGGTCCCAGTCGGTGCGGAAGTGATCAGTGTCCTAGGTGACTGCAATGCACAAAGCACCGGAATTGAGACTCCATTTAATTAGTTATGTGTAAGGTTCCGTGTTTTCGGATAAATCCGAAAAAAAAAAAGCTCGAAGAACACCCGCCGGAAAAATTTGTTCAATTCGAATTTATCCGATAAACTCCGTGCTCTTTCACTCCGTTCGATCGCTCATACGTCCACTTTCCCTCTTAGGTAAGAGGGAAAGAGTCTTCTTGCACGGTTCCAATGACGCGCCGCTGTTCACGCGCACTCCTCTGAAAGCTGGGTGAAAACACGGAATCCTAGTTATATGCGACAGTCGTTGCCTACGCCAAGGGCTTCCGAAGTCGGAGTAGTAGTGCCCATTCGGCACAACGTGGGCTTCTTTCGAGTCAGGACTGACGCCAGGGCACCACGAAGCTCTAGTAGCTAATTGATGTGCTCCTGAGGAGCTCGTCAACGAATCGATGGTCCTGTGGAGGGAGCAAGGTTACACCTTCATTACGGTCACTAGCAGTTCATGTCCATCGGCTTGTATCGTGTGAAACACTCTAGCACAACGTTCGGTTGGGAATAGCCATAGCATCCTCTATACAGACAAAATTGAAAAGGTATAGAGCGGCAGACAACGAATGAGACAAGAGCCGCATGACGGGGGCCCCGCTGCGGCGAGACGCCGAAACATACTTCTCCCGAGCGATGGAATGCCCGCTCGTGCTCCTCGCGTTCCTGGAGCTACCGCTTCTTTCCTCGACGGGTCTGAAAACCATGTTTCGGGTACTTGCCGCTGCAAAACCTGTGCGCTGACGTCCAGGTTCCCGAGATATGCTATATATGCGCTACCAGATCCTCGCACTCCACATCCGCGACCGGGCACTCAATGGCTCCGTCGTCGAACTGCCAGGCTTTGTGAGTATAGAGGAGGCTATGGAGTAGCATACTCGGCCAGCTAACCGATTTTCACTTCGATATCATGCGGGAAAAGCATGTCCCGCTAGAAAGGGTAACTTCTGTACATTATCCGTAAATTGCGAGTATATCATAGCCACACTCTGCAGCAGCTTTTTGACGTGCTTTTGTCCCCACGACTCTCCAATGTACTCCTCCTTTAATCGGAACAAAACATACAGCACAAATGCGCGCGTGTACCACATCGACTGTCGGCGGAGAAGCAAAAACGATGATTAACCGAATTCACAGTTCCTCGGCGACATTTAGGGACGAAACTTTTACTGTCCTATGCTTAGCGACGCGCCTCATCAATCCAGCGAACGTCCTCAACGTGACAACACAAAACGATGCCGTTTCTTCTTCTTCTTCTTTTTCGGTTCTTGGGCGCCCCTATTGAGCGTAGCTAGGCAACAATGTGATCCTAAAACACAACTGTGTAGACTATGCACGTTAGATCACGATCGGACAGGCTGCGAGAGAGAAAAAGGACATAATCGAAGGTGGCGGAGGTACAGATATCCCATGCCTCGTTCAGATACAAAAACACCCGCTTGCTTTTTCGCAATCGAGGACCGCAGTGCGCTGAAAAGGAAGCCAGCTTGGAACTGCGCCAGCGCATCACCTAACGGCCCGTAGACAACCACTATAGCCGTAATACTGAACTGTCTACGCCACCTGGAATAATCGAAGCCCGGCCTCCCCTACCCCATTTGACGTCATCACGTAGGATCGAGCCTACCCAGGGCCCGACGCCAAGCGTCCTTCTACGCACTGACTAAACGCGAGCCCAACGCCGACCGAGCACTCGCGTCCAATGTGCGCACCACGCCGGCCTCCAACGAGTGACGTCAAACAACAAGCACCGCGGCCTCGTAATCCAAGAAGCGTTGCATCAGCCCGTCGGCGCGGACGACTGGGGAGCGAGCAGATGATGTCTGTGGCGGGAACGGCCGGGCCGATAATCAAGTTTGGGTCGACTCGGCGATGGCCGCTAATAAACGAGCAGGCCGGCAGGGATGCGGCCGGGTTCCCGCCCGCAGTCCGAACGGCCGTACGGATGGCGGGAGGAGGCACCCGCAAACGGGGAAGCACCGCGGCGCCCGGTCGGAGATCCGCCCGGCTGAGTCTCCGATAAAGCCGGCCCGGAAAGAGCAGCCACGGGAGCTATCGGAACCAGATACTATAACGTTCGGCCGCAGGCAGAGTGCCGGTTCGTACGCATCCCGGCACGCGGCTTCCGTGCGCGTGTTTCGGAAACGAGCTGCACACGAAGGACATTCCAATACTTTTTGAGCGCGGTCATCTTTGTCTAGTGTGCCGTGTGGAACGCGTCCCAAACACGACCAGTACAGCTCCTTCCGCGGAATATCGGACTACGCGTTTCGCCCAAGCGATGCGATGAAAAGGATATACTTGAGGGGGAAAACTTTGAGATGCGGAGCATCTCTGCTCGGGTCTATGTCCCGCGGCGTCGTAGTCCGCACTCACACAACGCATGCGCAACTCTCCTCCTTCCCTCTCTCCAACAGCTGCGCGTTACTCTCTCCGCTCTCTCTCTACCAGCTGCGTGCACTTCGCGTGCGTTCGCTCCTACTCACACTGCGCGCGCATGCGCAACTCTCCTCCCCTAGTCTCCCTCCTTCAAGTGTGAATATAAGCAGCGGTAGCGCGCGTTCCCCCGGAGGAGTGAAAGGAGGATAGTTTTGGGCGCGCGGGTCGCAGCGCCACGCCAGGGCTTTCCAGTGGGGTGGGCTTTCCCCGCAACTCTGCGGCTGTCGTCTGCTAGCGTTTCTCGGCCGCTCGCGTCCGCCGCAGCCCGAATCCGGCCGGCCAAAAGAAATCAGTCAAGAAGGGAATAAATTAATTACGATCCGCGATGCTCCGCATCACCCCATGGTTCCCCGGGAAGATGGTGTAATTTGCTATACTTCGTTTCACCTTATAAGTCCCGACGCAGACGACACTACGAGCTGATGGGACCAATCAGAGAGCGTCAAAAGCGCATTATCAGGGTGTTCCTCGTGCTTCTTCTGTGCGCGATCATGTCATCGCTGAACCAATCATAAACAGAAAAGGCCTAGATGACGCCAACTTCGGCCCCTGCAAGTGAGTTCGCCCCGACAGGTCACGCCATCTGCAGCGCAAACTTCCGCAACGATGGGGAGTCCGTTTCGTCGATTGCGCCGTTGAAAATGCCGTAATTGCGGTGCAGAGTGCGCAACAACACAAAGAAACAAACAAGCATTTTTTTTCGACAGCTTGCGATTAAAAAACTATCTTGTGTCTCATGTTAACTTGTAAAACAGCGAAGGCGTTAACGAGCGTGGTCCTGCTTTCCGCACTAAGGGGGCATGTGGGAACCGTGATGTCTGGAGATATACTGCCGCATTTTGTACCTACCTTATCTATTTCCTGAGCTCTGGAAATCACTTAATTAATACTGTAGTTCCAGCAATTGATGTTTGTTGTAGCGCTCAGTCAGAACCGCATTCCTGGCTGTGTTTGAGTAAAGGCTCGTTCATAGAGCTGCGTCGTGCAGCACAGCGCTTCCCCATTGGATCGCCATAAGGTCGCCATAGCAACAGCTCAACGAATGCAGTCTAAACGCAGTCAAACGCAATTGTGTGAACGACAACTTAATCGTCGCATGCCAGAACGTTCTGGCGTGCGACCGGCGAAAGAATGAGTAAAGTGGGTACATTTTTGGGCCTTTCATTTATTTAAGATACCAAAATAGCGTTCTGGCTCAGATACGTTGTCTTCTTCTGGCGCTTGATAACGTTATTTGGTGAAGAGTTCCAGAGTGTTATTTACAGATTTGCCGAGTTGCTATTCGTTGTTTGAACGATGCTTACTGTCAATGTGTATAACAATTCGAATTGCTTTACTTAGTCTAATTTGAAGCCGAAACATTGCGACCGTATAGTATGCATATTTATCTGAGGTGCGTAGAATACGTGGGTCAAGTACGGCCCAATATCTAAACAATACTTTTTTTTTAATTTTGAATAATTAGTAACGCATTTTTAAACGCAACAAGCTCCTGATCTGCGGTCTCATGTTCCGTAAGGCAACCATCTTGATTTTCTCGTAACGTTGTCTTTAATTTTCTGGTGACGCTGCGATGCGCAAACTTGGTAGTGAATACATTTTACGTAGCTTCTACTTCTGTTGGGACATGCCAGTGTTTACGTGTTTTAAACCAGCCATATATTGCGGTGACTTAAGGTCTTCGGATCGAAAACAATCCCAAAAAGGTCATTCGTGCAAATAATCATTCACAATAGAAAATATTGACCAGCTTATTCTAGATCACGAGATTTATATGCGTAGGATACTAAGAAAGGCGACATATTGTCAGGAATGACAAGTGATGAGGCGACCAAAACTGAAGTAAACTAAACGCTTTACTTCGGTTATTTTCTTCGAATATTTTCTATAGGGAAGGTGAGCACGTGCAGCGCGTGCACCTACGTTGGCAAGACTCTAGTTTGGGTAATTTAGCGATGGCGGCCATAGCTGGCTGTGTGCGCGACCGCTGAGCGCGTGCAGATGGCGAGCTTCCACGGTTCTTTTGGAACGCATTCCCACACCATCAATATTGCCGGTCTTAGCAACCTATAATTATGGGCTCGTTCTGAGCGTGCGCTCTAGACAGCACCCACAAATATGGCGTCCAGTGAATACTCCTTATTAAAAAAATTGGGTTGTGGGGATATTTATACGGCGACGTAGTTGGTCAGCTCATTTAAAAGTTGCGACGAGGTCACTCGCTGTAGATGAGCAATTTAGCCAGTGCGGTACGTAGCCGCTGTCCTGAAGGTTCTGCAACGTGCACCACGCAGTAGTGATAGGGGGATCGGTTGGCCGGGTGTAGCTGGCGCACGCCAGCTAAGAGCACGTGGAGCGAGGAGGCTCGCGCGGGAGAACCCACGGACTCTGGAGTGCCGTCCCCTAGAGTGCCTTGATGTCCTTCTGTTTAGGGTGATGCCATCGTTTGTAGTGCCCGATGCCGACAGCACGCGCTCACAGGGAAAATACAAAGAAATCTAAGGAAACAAAAACGTCGCCGTAGCACAGTCAGCGCCACGGTAGTCGCCAGAGAGTATTCACGCCTCTTTCACGCGCTTCGGAACAAAAAATAAAAATAAACGTTCGAAACAAAATGGCCAGATGTCATCACCCCAGCGAAGCGCACACCAGAAGGCGCCCTGACCATCCCCAACCTAGGATGCCTCAATGTCCCCCTGTATCGGGCGATGCCACCCTTTGTGTACCCGATGCCGAAAGCACGCGCTCACGAGGAAAAGTAAAGAAATCTACGAAAACAAAATGTCGCCACAGCACAGTCAGAACCACAAACGCGTGCAGGGACACGCTCTTTCACGCGCTTCTGAATACTGAAAATAAAGTGTGGGACAAATGGCCCGAATGTCTCCACCCTCTAAGCAAAGCGCACATGAAGACCAACCCTGCCCGTTTTCTGATCTGGATGAGTATCGTGCCGGCGACGCGGTCGTGTATCACTACTGAAGGGTGCACGTTAAAAGACCCTGAGGCTTGCAGATCGTACTGCGCTGGCAAAATTCGCCCATCTACAGTGGGTAACAATGTTGCCATGTTCTGGCGGACGAAACTCCTCCGTAAAGAAGTACTGACTACTTTTTTTTTCGTTCTTATTAGTTTTTATTACCTAAACACAAAAGTTATTTTTGCTCTTGCTTTCAACCAGCTTCCCTATAAACGAAAAGTGTGCACATAGCAATTTAGCGTCGCCATTTTTTTAATCTTAAAAAAAAGAGAAGGTAATAAGACACGAGTTTTTTTTTCGTTTTCTATTGGGGGGTTTCAATAAGAATGAAAGCGAATGAAACGTCCTAAACTACAAAGAAGTACGTTCAAGAACAACCTCTCGCACTCCTAAGCAAATGTAAAAGCTCGTGCGTGTCCCTCTACAGACATGCGCGATTAGGCCCGTTTATCACAAGACTCGGTGACCTAGGCTCATTTTTTTTTTTTTTTTCTAATCACGTTAACAGTTCACCAGACCAGATGCGCAAACATCAACGGCGCGGTCCGATGGCTCAGAAAGAGAAAATGTGGCCGGAAGAGTATGCGAAGCCACCCACACGCAGACTATTTGTTTATTTATATATTTATTTACTCGTTGACTCCAATAACATCAGGAAGCGAGACGCCTCGTCTTAAAACACTCTTCTTTGACGCGGCGCAAGTCTTCGAAAAACGGGAAGCCCCTACACACGCGAAAAAAAAAAAAAAAAAGAAAGGAAAGTTTCCCGAAGGAATGTGAGGAAGAAGGTGAGGAAAAAAATGACAAGCAATGCCGAAAAAGAAATGTCACGGACTTTCTTCCGGTCTTCAGGGAACTTTCGCTGACTCACAAAATGCTGTACTAAAATTAAAAAAAAAAAGAAAGAAAGAGTAAGCGGTTCAGGACGTCGTTTCTCCCCATCTATATAATTACTTGCGCGGGGACGCAGGTTGGGGAGCTGTTGCTCTTTTTTTTTTGGAGGGCGCAGCCGAGTTCTTAAACATTGTCAATTCATGAAGTGATCCATTACTCGACGTTCTTCCTGCCTGTCTTCGCGGCCCCGCACTATCGCGGGTGCAAAGGCTGTCGCTCGAGCCGCTGTCTTCTTCACCCACACACACAAAAACAGTCTTTTTTTTTTTTTTTTAAGAAAAAGCAGACCGAGGGGGCGAAGTTTATATATTGCAGGAGCAGCGAGACATTTTATATCCAAAACTCGCGATATAAAGTAGTCCTTCGCGTCACGCTTCACGCAACTAAGCAAGAAGAAAAAAAAACGAAAAGGAAAACGGCGATAACTTCCAACAACGATGTAGAAAAGAAAACGAAAAAAACAACAACGAGAAAATGAAAAAAAGAAAGAAAAACGGTGAAAAGTGCAGCAAACAAAGGGCGAAAAAGGAAAAACGCCTTCGACTGTGCTTCCTTCAAGAGGAAAGAGGACACCTGCTGAGACGCATGCGTCCGTTCTTGCGCGGAAGGTGACAAACCTACAAAACTAAAATTTACTTTTTTTTTTTTTAGGGGAGTTAGCGCATGCAAGGGGAAGGCCCCGAGGGAAACTCGAGCTCGTTTGCGAGAAAACGACGTCGTCGGAGGGAAGGGCGGTAAACATTTCTTTCCAACGCAAAACTCGGGCAAACAAGGAGAGCAAACCGAAAAAAAAAATGCAAAAACTGAGTTAAGAAAAAAAAAAAAAAAAAAAAAAGTTCCGCCACGCCGGGCGGCAGTACACCGAAGCAACGACAACGTAAACGCCTTCTAACCGAGACAAACAAGCCGAGAAAAAAGAATAAAAGGAACAGGGACGGGAGTAAACAGGAGATCCGGCCCATTCATTCCGAGACGGTGCACACGGAAGTATACACCGGCACTGCCAAGTTTGCAGGTAGTCGACCTGCGGCAGACATTTACCTTAACGTTCCGAGGAAAGCATTCAACGATGTCCCGGAAGCCGAAAGCACGCGGCGCGTGCGACACCATGGGTTTCAACCCGAACATTCGGCGAAAAACGGCGGCGAGATCTGAGCGCTTTGATTGGCCATCGCCCAGTTGAAGCGCGCGCTGACAACCACGGTCCACCGGATTCCCTTCGCAGAATTTATCGCCAAGCTTTCAAAGTACAGCCTCGGGCAACTAACCACGGAATGACCAGCTATACAGGTTTGCAAGTAGGGCCTCGACAATCAGACGACCTACCCACACCAGCAGCGAGATGACGGCGCCCAGGGGACGTACCCGTGAACGTCTACAGACAAATTTCCGTTCACAAATTGGTTCGCGTTTGCCCGCGCAGCATGGGTACTGCGCGTGCGAAGACAATCTGCCAGATTCGAAGATGTCACGTACGCTCCGCGCCCAGTACGCGCGACGTTTATAGACCAACACGTCGCAGGCAAGGTGCGTTAATCTTTAGACACTCGGCTGGTGCAAGAACGGCAGGGATGGTTCGGTTTTCCGCTCGCGCGAGGTTCCCACTTTTCACGACGCTCCGACGTCTCAGCTCTCGATGCGAGCGCTGCTGCAGTGCACGCGGAAGGCACAACTCGCGTGCTGGAGGCATGCCCCAGACACGCCCCTGTTCCGTCATCCGTCAGGGACTACCATCAACGCGCGGCTTGACGCTGTACCTGCGGTGGCGCTGATGTCGTTTTTGCACATGCGCACGACGCATCCCTCCGAGCGCATTCTTCGTTTTCAGCGCGCACCGTGTGTGGGCAAAACGCGAGTCAGTTTGCTCAACGGCGTCTTATTTATTTATTTGTTTCACAATACTGTATGCCACGTAAAGGCGCCAGCAGTGGGAAAAGAAAATAGGCGTTATTTTTTTTATACACTTTTCTAGAAGGGTGCAGCCATTTTGAATGTCGTCACTTCTGGTATGCGTTGAAACGTCGTTTGGTGTCTTTACGTTGCTGAAGGTGTCACAAACAATGTGATCATATATTCTTGTTTCGCCTCAGCTTTTCTTTTCGCATGTTCCAGGTTGAAATGTTTTATCTTTTTTTTGTCCTGCATACCAGATACGTCGCCCGCGTAACTAAGAAAAGAAGGGAGGAAAAGAAACACGTCTATACCGAAAGAGACGATTGCTGTAAATCGCTACTTTTCTGCTGTCTAGTGACGATACGGATGTGCATAAACT
>JAZHYW010067884.1:0-12447 GCA_037355805.1 Ixodes ricinus | reverse complement strand
TACGTATTGCTTCAGAACTTGCATAAATGTACTGTAAAGGCGCACACGTTCTTAAACGATTTTATATGCCATCATATGTTTATTTTAAAAGTTCACACACACACACATGTATGTGTTTCTTTCGCGTGCGCGTGCGTGCATGTGTAGGTGTGTGTGGAAACTGCTTTATTCGACAGCGCACGTTTCTCACAAAATTGGAAAAATTGTTTGAGCAGGAATAATCCAGCAATAATCTAAAATATCGCGGCAAAAGCAATGCTTTTTTTTTTTGTAAATTTTTGAGGTGTAATTATATTATATTATTTGTTTTAGCGTTAATCCGAACTTTTGACAATTTAGCGGATTCCTCGCTACTCATTTGGCAACTGTCAGCTCAAGAAATTTGATCCAGAGGCTAAGTCCAAACGAACTCAATCCAATCGTCCTATAGATCGCTTCAGATTTAGGAACCCTCGTGCGCAACGCCTAAGTTTTCGAACTCGAGAGCGGCGTTCGCTTGGATCTGCTTGAACTTTCCGCTGCCGTGGTGAGACTCCGTTCAAAGATATTGGTGAACTTCGATGTGCTTAACAATGGTAAAGGACCAGCAGTACGTAGATTTTGTTGCGCCAGGTACGAATTTCCCAAGCGCGACCCGTTCGAGGCTTCACATCGCAAGCTGTTCAAAGTGACCTCTGGACTTTCGACCTGCTGCAGCATCGGCCAAATAGACACGATCGGAATCTCGAATAATGTATCGCTCAAGACGAAGTCCTTCCGTTCAAGTTGTGTGGCCAGAACGTCCGCCGCCGGAAAACGAAAGCGCAAACTTTCGAAGAGGAACTGGTAGTCCATCAACCAGCGTACTTTGGATGCAAGCATCTGTTGACAGAATGAAGCCGAAGTGCCAAAGGAATCTTGGTGGGACACTCGCGCGAGCGATATGCAGGGTCTGCCCGAAACGTGTCGCTCCGTTCCCACCTCTGGTTTATCTTTCAATACAGTAATGCTCACCAACTTACGCATTTTATCAGGAGCGCTAGCGCCACATTCTCAACAATCTTCAGCTTTCTGTGATATGTAGTGCATCTATGCAAACCAAAAAACTGGGCTGTTTTTGTTTTCTTTGATACTCTGGGATTTAGTAAACAGCGATTATCATTCCACCACCCGCTTTCTCAACAAAATACAATGAAAAGGTGCATGTCATGGCTATTTTTAGTTTCGACACAGTCGTTAGTTTCCATTTCAACGTTCGTTGCAAAAATTAGCGCAACAGCTTTTTAATACTTGAATAAACTGAATTTCGGTTTTGTCCAATTTTTTATGGCCAACACCCCCCCCCCCCCTTTTTCCCCCTCACTTTTATTTTTTTTAGTTTTTGCATTTCTGGTCAGATCTAAAAGCATACTTAACTACGTGCTCAACGTACGTCGACTTCACCTCGTCCACAGCAAGGTTTCCTTCTGCGCTCACGTTCTGCCGCTGCAATGCAAAACGGAAAACGGGCTTCCGAAGGACGGATTCTCGTGGATGCTCGTCACGGTTCCAATATGCGCGTTTTCGTACCCGTAATTTTCCGCTTGTTGAGGAGTAGTCAACACCGAAATGGATGCGGGATGCGCCAACATCCCACTACTTCGAATCCCTCACTAAGAAAGCGTCCGCGCCTAACATAGGAACCCAGAGATTAGAAGTGGTCGTTGCGTTTCTTGGTAATCAAAGGCGTCAAAATCGAATTGAAATCTCTATAACGGGGTTTTACTATCGAAAATGTTCAACTATCGACGTAGAAAAAGCAAAGAGACGTAGCTTAGAGCGCTCTGTCCTGGCCCGTGGCGTAAGCTAGCGAGGGTGAGAAGATCACTCTTCCCGACACACGGCGTGCGAACTTTTAATGACACTGAAACTACAAAGAAAACGAAAGGAATTTCCGAAGCTGGCCTGTACTCAAATGTAAACGCAAAAGCAAAAAGAAAACCTAGGCTAATTCATCGAGTTGCAGCTTTAACAAGCAAAAACAACGAGTGCAGATTCAGCGAGTTTCCAATTGGATAAACTACCAAACGGCAGAGAGGGAACACTTTCACGCCGCGAAGAGGCGATGAACAAAGCCGCAACAGACGAAGAATTAAAACGTAATTGCGTGTTAGAGGAATAGCTTGTCACATTCCACGTGAAACACTCGCTGTCCACTCAAGTCTCGTATCGTCTCTTGGTTCTATTAACGCGTTCTATCGGCAACAAAACTTTACGCTAATCCGTAATCCCCACTTTCCCCAACTAAAGTTAACGAGGCCAGCCACATCAAACAGTATGACCTGCGAAAACAAAGCCACCTCCCCCCCCCTTTTTATATGCCAAATAACTGAAGCAATTAATCACGCACAAATCGCATCTCCAAATGTAGCGACCGGTTGGTTCAGATGAGCCCCAATTAGACTTAATAAGTAATTCGTTACTTTTCTAAATAATTTTGTAATTGCCACGTTACTTTTTTCCGGCAGTAATTTGTAAATGTGATTTTCGTTACTAAATATTGGTAAATGATCACTTTAATTACTCGCTTAACTTTTTAAACATATCAACATAATACAGAAACTGGAGCAGTATGACGCAGACAATTCAGCAGCATAAAGATAGCAAGTTTAGCAAAATAAAAAAAACATCGTACAGAGAAGAATCTACCGAAAAGAAAACACGATTTTTCGCATGACCGGTCACTGGAACCACGAGAAAACGGGCAAGGCATATACAAAATACGATAAACAAAGATCAAGAAGACAACGACGCTGCTGCTGGCATGCTCACTGCTCAGCATGCTCACCGCAAGCTTTGTCTGCAGAATTCCCGCAATTATTTCCTGACGCCGTAAGCTAGCGGGATGGCGGGTGGGGTGTTTCGCTGCCTTGCCAGCTTAGAGCTAGGAGTGCACCTACATTCTTTCTCTTAAATGCCATACTTTATTTTTACAAGTGACCACCATAATGCCGGTGTATGACAAACTGGAAAGCAGTGTTGCAGAACATTTTTCTAAAACATCGGCTATTGTTTCTATTGTGTTCGTGTTAAGTGTGACGAGAAAAGTAACACGAAAAATTTTGTAACGTCACGACTAAAGTAATCCGTTACTTTTCAGCAACAGTAATTTGTAACGGTAATCTATTACATTCGAAGCACGGTAATTTGCAACTGTAATTCATTACATTTTTCGATTAACCGACAGAAGTCTGGCCCCAACACCTTCTAAGGCACACGCGCTGAACTTTCTACGTCAGCTGGCAGGCAGAAGTCAGCGCGTGTCACAAATTTCAGCTGGAGCAAGTGTGCTCGCTGCATGAACACGAGTGCCTGCCGAACACTAACGCGGTAGTCGCGTTCAATCCGTGACCAGCGCAGGCCTCCGACAGGCGACGCGGAACATCCCAATACTCCGGCCTCGTCACCTACGAGGCCCGCCCGAATGAGGAACCCGATGCCGAACGATCAACCTCGTCGCCCGCGCTCGGCCGGTCGCTCCCCCACGATCGTGTGCAGTTGCATCTTCTAGTCCGCGTCGGCGGAGGTCCCGAGCAGACGCCGCTAACGAGGGCTCCTCGTTGGGGCCGCGGCGCGTCGCCGAGGAGAGCGCCTTCCGCCGGAATCGCCTCCTTCGGTGAGGCCCTCGTTAGCGCGCAGCTGTGAGCACACCGCTGAGACATCGAGACGAGAGCCAACCTTCTGCGTCGTCGCCCACGACGTCCGTCGAGGTACGAGAGTGAAGAAGACAAAATGAGGAGCGAATCCCAAGCCGGGGGTCACTGACTGCAGTTCCCGCTGGGCAAACAACAACAGGCTGCTCGCCGACTTTGAGGCGACCCGGCAACACTCTTCGACAGCAGCGCTCGCAAAGGAACGCCGCGTCTTTTTCGGGAAAGTTGACGACGCAAAAGCGCAAACAAGGCTGCTAACGGAGTGTATGAACATGTCTGTGTAAGGACGGCAGGACCATAGCCTCCTTTATAGTAACAAAGCCTGGAAGATCGCCGCGAGAAGCACCGCCGAAATGGAAAAAGTGGAGCGGGAGACAACGAATGAGAGGAGAACCACGTGACTGGCGCCCCGCTGCGGCGATACGCCGAAACACACTTCTTCCGAGCGAAAAGCTGTGTTTCGGGTCCTCGCCACTGCAAAAGCTGTGCGCTGACGTCCAGGTACCCCGAGAAATGCCTCTTTGATGCTCTGTGCTACCAGATCGTCGCGCTCCAAATTGGCGACCGGGCACTCTATGGTTCCGTCGTCAAACTGCCAGGCTTTGTAGAGCCTAGAGGAGGTTATTATGCACGACGTGTCTTTCGAACACCGGACACCCTGGACGCGCTTTGTGCCTTTCCGCAGTGCTTTCCTTGCGCGCGAGCATGCACTCGGCGAGCACGAGATTCTGAAGCGGCGTTGTCCGCTTATGGCAGGACTGGATCCGCGCGCTTCATTCTCATACGGCCTGTTCCGTCGCAAAAAAAAAGCACCCGTGTTTTTTTGTTGTTTTTTTCTTTTTTGTTTTTGTTGTTTTTTTTGCGTGCAGGCGTTGCTACCCATTTATTTTTGCTGTTTATTTCTGCTACTAAAACGGGTTTGTTTCTGCGTGTCTCGATGGTTTATTGCTGCGTCCCGACTCCCGAATTGAAAGTCGACCTCGGGGCAGACGTCCGGCGTGTCTTTTCACCAGCTAGCTACTTAACAATGAATTGCTAAGCACCGCGTGCAAGAAGAGGATACCGTGGGAGAACCCCGTTTCGAACGATAAATTTCCATCTACACTTGTGTGCAGCGGGCACTTTCAACCGGGGAATTATATTGAGAGGCTAGATAACAAAAGATAGTCCCTAGAGCCGTGCTCAGAGTGCCCGATGGGTCTTCGAATGAATGCCTGCACCGAAGGATGCCCGAAGCGGAACTCCTGTCTGCATTTGCGCCGAAAACCAGAAAGCCAAAGAGATACGTCTTGGACAGGTGCGAACAGATCGAGCAAGATGAACCCATGGCTCTTAAGCACGCGCCTTTCACTGCATAACCACAGAAAGTTATACGACGGGCCGCGCTGAAGCCCAGCTCCCCTCCGCCCGTGTGGCGGTTCCAGCCAACTTTGTGGCAGTGCTGCATTGCAACCATACGATGCTCTGATGTCGCACTGCGAGCGCATATCCAGACCGGCCGTGGTAGGATGTAGGGAGCTCGCGCTGGAGCAGCCGAGACAACCGAAGCTACTCCCAGCCGTTCTCAACTCGACGGTTATTGGCACCGAGACCGTTGGCAGCCACCTTCCGGCGGCTTTGTATTTTGTTTTCTTTAGGTTCGTCGAACACCTTTTCTTCGTTTCGAACAATAGCATTCTGAAAACAATTCAATGCATTGCATTAAAAAGAAAATGAGAACCAATCTTACCCCGAAAGGCAGTTCGAAAGCACTCACCATACATTTACAAACACAATCTTTCTCGTTCTTTTTTTTCTTGTAATATTGAACAAAATATTGAGTTCAAATCGATAAGCAACTCAAAATTGATCGCGCCCGCGTCGCCGAAGAGGAAACATTTTGAGGCAGCAATCTCAATAGCTCGCCGAATCGGCCGCCAGCCTCCGCGATGTCCTCGCCCTTTTCTCCCGACGCCGCGGATTTCGGGTTTGCGAAAGCACCAACACCGAATGGCGTCGTTTGTGCCCTTCAATTCAGAAGCCCCTTTTCCTGGAAATTCGACGCGAATTCCGGTGGGTGCCACACTGCCAACGGAACGCGAGAGGCCGTAAGAGTTGGAGCAGACTTCAAATGACCAAAACCTCGGCCCCATGCCGAGCGAGTCGGACAGATATCGGCACGCGAACCGTCAGCGTCCCGTCCAAGCAGAAAGGAGAAGGAAAAGTTGACGCACTTTCGAAATAAGACGGCGTGCCGACGGCGCCGCCTCGAAAAAGACAGATTATTTATTCTGGACGACAAAACGCCGGCGGCAATAAGCCCTTTGCGCAAGGGCGCGAATGTCAAAAGTCACCCAAGCGCCCGTTGCGAAAGGGCCCCGGGCCGAAGCGACGGGGACGCCAATCTGGTGCGTTGGCGGCAAAAAAACTGAGATCCTCCCAATTTCGCCACCGCAATTTCGCCGCATACGCCGCCGCTGTTGAACGTAAACTTTCGCATGGATGTTCGCAAAGCCCCGTAATCCTTCAAACGACATAGACGGATAAACAGCGAGTCAATATTTGCGGACTTACATACGTTTCCCATAAACATTACGCAAGAGCTAAACTTCCTTTCCAAGTAATTTTGAAAGAGCACCAAATAGATTGTGGCGCGGGTGGCGTCGCGAATCAAGATGGCGATCAATCGGACCCCTGGCAAACACGCGAGTCTACTTCTATCCCTACTGAAAGCGAGAGCTTTCTGTTGAGTATGCCGATCTTTTGCCTGCAAGGGCAGTCCACGATCGGGCAGTATTATGGTGAAAACTTTCAGATGGGCGTGATAATGAGAGACGGATGTCGATCATCCTAACCATTTCTTTATCCATCGGTGGATTTCAGTATGCGTGAAGCCTCTCAGTGAAAGTGCCGACGACCACGGGAAATGTCCGTAGGGTTCCCGCGTTTCAAGAGACGGTTGATTCAGGTTAAACATCCACGTTTCCCTGAGGCTCTAGTTTCTGAGCAAAGGTTTTCATCAGCACACCACCCAGGTCACTCGCAATGCGTGACGTGCATCACGCGCTGACGCGCATCACGCGCCTCTTTTGCTGTCACCGGAGAAAAGAAAGCCCAATTTCGCTGACCGGGGCTTGGGCAGAAATTGCCCGACTTTGTACCGCGACCTTCTTCCAAATTACTGAAAATTCTGGTTTTCCGAGTTTTATCAAGTTGGTAGACAACCCTGCTGCACGAATGAGCGCTGCACCCTCTGCATGCATGAGAGCCGGGGAATGCTCTAGCAAAGGGCCACGAGCTCGTTCTCTTCACTGTGATGGACACCGAGGCCACATAGAGCGTAGAGTTCCGTCTCAATAGCAAGTTTTAGTAGAGCGTACGCTAAGGATTGCGGGCCTTGCGGGAGCTCGTGCCGTCACTTCGAGCATGGATTGAGCACGCGCCCGCAAGCGCCCGCAATCCTTAGCGTACGCTCTACTAAAACTCTCTAATAATGCCGCTATTCTAAGCGCGATTCGCAAACTTCCTTAGCAGATCACTTAGTCGCCTCGACCTCAAGACCACTGGCGTTTGCTTACGACCGAGTTCATGCGATCTCTTACGACAGACACGTGGCACGCTGGCGCCATCTGTGAGGCGACCCTGGAACTGCACTTCACTAGTGCGGATCTCTTCCAGTATTTGCGAGATCAAATGTACGTACTATTCACGAGTAATGGTAATAAGACTGTTAAACGTTCTTCAAGCGAAGGGAAAAAAAAGAATGACGTCCGAGAAAATTTCACGTTGTTCCCCTTCAACGTAGCAAAGGCTGGAGAGGAGGTTGCTCCTCTCCAGAGTTCCTTCTGCTCAGGTGGAAAGAGGAGCTTCCACTTTACTATTCACCGCCACCGACTATAGACCATTCCATTTAGCGCTCTCCTGGGCGGCACCATTTTGTTCGACCGCAGCGCCTCTCCATACATCCGGGAAATTCAGCGGGTTCGGCGGGGTAAAACGAGAGAGAGGGCACGCGCCCGACTCCGCTAGCAGACGACAAAACCGCGGAGGTTGCCGTTCTCCGTCTTTAGCTGTACCGGCGGGCTGTACGGAACATAGAACCCTCGCTCGTGGTCGCCTTTGTGAAGTGGTTCGCGTTCTTAGAATAGTTATGGTTGTACTCAGAAATCAGCCCTATAGCTCTCTGTTGTTCCATTTCGGTAAACGATCAACTAGCGTATCTTTCTTCCGTTACTTAAATAGCAGTTCAGACACCCGGCAGTACTACCTCAACTACTGCGTGTATTGCGGCAGGAAAGCACGTTTTTATCTATTATTTCAAACTTCCACTCATGGTCGCTAAAGGCCTACACCAGTACGAACTTTGTAGTAGTGAAAAAGGTACAGCAACCGGATTTACTTTTCTGCCGGAGAGACCGCCAATCTGACACAGTTTTCCTATTTTTTTTTTATTTGCAGGCAGGTAACAGCGCAGTTGGGCCCTGTTAGTCTTTCTTTATCTAGCATAGTATTACACGACAACTGGCATGCCGAAATCTGCGCATCTGCGGTTGAAATTTCCGGAATGACGCGATTTTAAACAGAATTTGCACGCCAGCCGGATGCCAGGTACTGCCCAGTCGGCGGAGCAAACGACGTGCGGGGTGAGGGGAAGAGGGCATTTTTTCTCCCTATTACCATCTCTGCTATGACCCTAATGGAACGGTCTATAGGCGCTGCCACCGACTACAGGCGCGGTGTTTTAGACGCGTGCTTCCTACTCAGACCGAAGTGACGCCAGGTCAGCCCGACTGAAGGATTTTTATAGGCACGCTGTAGCTACTTTTTCGCAAAAACAGTAGAACGGTCAACACAACGTCCTGAAACGCGCATATGCGAGCGCACATAGCTGTGCCAAGCATTTCATGTGCCCGAATTGTCCCGCAAATAACAAAGTAAAACAAAAATGTTCTTACGACCTAAGAAATCAAAAAAATGCAATTGTTTTTTTTTACATTTTTACATTGCTAAAACATCACAGAAACCAAAGACAATTGTGTGTGTTGTGCGTGTGTGTGCGCGTGTCTGTGTGTGCGCATGTGTGTTGTGTCTGTGTGCGTGTGTGTGCGTCGCATGTATATGTGTGTGTGTATGAGTGAGTCTCGCGCGTGATGCGCGTACCTATGTGCGTATGCGTCGTGCGTGCATCGCACGTGTGAGCCTCGTGTGCGCATATGTATGCTGCGGCATGGTGCAGTTCCAAACAGAGTTTGTTACGTGCTCGCACGGACGAGTAAAATGGTATCACTCGTCATCATGGTCTCGTGCCACACTCATCCGAGCACCAAAGAGATTGCTCGGAACGCTAGTACACAGGCTCACCTGATCCGCGTAAAAGATTGAAGGAAATGACCCAAACAACGCCTTGACGAATGCACGATACTATTTTGTTTTGGATTCTTGCTTGAGAGAACCGCAGACGCTCAGCGCGCGCAGCGCGAGTAACTAAAGTCGCAGCGTGACCCTTGGGACTCGAGTACCCCATCAAAAACGTCCACAGCCGCTCTGTGCGCACGAAAGCCCACATTCACGTATGCGCGAGCACGAACGCTCGCACAGGCTACGAAACGTCGACGCGAGGATAGCACAATACGGCTCACAGCAACCGCATACCGATCACGCGAGTAATTTCTCGGGACCCCGCGACACGGGATAGATTCCCGGTCGACGCCCGACAAAGCCGTCACACGTCCGCACCTTCGCAACGGCCCATCCGCGCCGCCGAGTGACCACCCGCCGCGCTCCATCGGAGTGCAGGACGCCTTGGCGGGCGGAATGCGGGACGGATACCGGAAGCAGCAGCCGGGCACTGCAAAAGCCGGCGTTTCTTTGTTACCCCGCCGCGACGCCCGTCGAGACGGACTCCGGACATGTTCCAGCAACCAGGAGGAGTCGAGACCGGGGCCGAAAAGGAAGCCTGCCGCACCCTCTAGGGTCGCTTTCTTCTCGCACAAAAGCCACTCGCGCCACCAGACGACGCGCCCGAAGGAGCCTAGCGCAGCACCCAACTTTTCTGCAAGGCCGAAAGAAAGACAAATCTCGAGAAAGAAAAAGAAAAGGGCGAGACAGAAAGGAGAAACTCCTCTCCGCACACTCGAGGAGTTGGTTCTTTCGGGGCGACCCCAAGTCTATCGGATGATTGATGAGACGAACCGAATTTTCGTCCCGGTCTCTCCTAATTTCTTCTTCCTCCTCTTCGTTTCTTTTCTTTCTCTTTTTTATCTCATCAACGAAGGCTACGTACTACACGAGTCCGTGTGTACGTGCGTGCGTGCGCGAGCGGACGTCGGTCCCTGTTTATAAGGAGCAGTCCCTGAGAGATAAAGTCGGGCTTGATTGATCAGCCACTCCAGCCCTCACGCGGGCGGCTCCGTCCCTTCCCCGCGGCCCACCGTCCGACGCCGGAGCCGCCCGGAGCACGGGGGGCACACCCGAGAGCGGAGCAGCCAGGCCAGCGACCTCCGAGGCTCTGCAGGACCCAGCTGCGGCTCCTCCGCGCTTCAATCTATATTGAAATTCCTCCCTACAATTGCGTTCCACTATAGTTTGTTCCAATGCAAGATCTGCGGGAGTAGCTCCGCCCCCAGCGCACAGCAAAATATGACAGAAAGCAACCCGCGCGTGATGCAGAAGCTTCTCTCCTAGACCTTGACCACCGTACTGGTGCTCCTCACAGTTGCCAGGTGACGAAGGAAGGCACATAAAACCTACTACCTCTGGCACTTTTTTTTTCTTTGTTTGCGATCTGGACGAAAATTGACAAGATTGCGGCAAGAGAAGTTTGACCTGGCTTGCTCTAGCTTTCGGGGTCCTAAATTTTCGGACAACGATCAAATGCTGACCCCAGGAACTGCGCTGCCTGGGAGCTATCCCGGGCGTCATCCTTCATCTCCCAGTCCGCGTGGAACACCGCCAGATATCCGGCGGGAACGATATATCAGGAATTCGTTTTTCGTCGGACACATACTTTAACGAGATTCGCAGCATTCCCCCGCGGTTAGCGACTGCGATTTCTCATATACGAGGCAACCAGCGGCGACGGCTCACGTGGGCTCCGACGATATCGCGTTGTGGAGAACCGAGTTTCGTCGAACCGCTATCAACGGCGGCAAATGCCGCACCCACGCATCGGGAAGGCTGCGCGCCCAATATACGCCCACGCTGTCCCCGGCTGCGTCCGCGACACTCTCAATCTGCAACTGCCTGGAGCCGCAGTCCCACAAATAACTACCAGCGGACCGTGTTTGCATGGCCAATGTCATCACCGGACCGCCATACGAGAAGGAGATGCCCCTCAGACTGTCTGCCGACTGTCGCCTGTGTGGCGTCCGAGCAGCGTGAATGCACACCACGGTTAACCCTGGCCTCTCAGCCGTCTCCGGTAAGGAGGATGTAGTCAGACAGGGCGAGGCCACGACATCAAACAGGAACGAAGTTAAGCGCGTATTCGTGCCAACGTGGGCCTAGAATGAGCCGCAGCGGGACCTTGACGAAGGAGGGAGAGACAGGGTCCACGAAAGCTGTTGGAATCTGCGTTCGTCCACAGGGATGCCTCTGCAGCTTGTGACGAAAACCGTGGCCCTCAATCTCCCCGAAACTTATCCGCGTACATTCCAACATAAATAGACCGACGTTACGACGGACCATTGCATTCGCTGCGTGCATGTACACCGATGATGCCTCTCGCATCTGGTGCGAAAGGTTTAATGAATTTGTTTTTTGTATGTGATGTGAAATCCGCGTTCTTATTAAGGCGAAAGCCTTATATGTCGCATGGTTTAGTCGACCTTCAGAGTCACTGAGCGAAAACACGTCGGCGGCACGAAAAACGACGGAAACAAGCCAAAGGTGCGTCGTCAGAGAGCGCGCTGTCTGCGGAGGTTCGCTATCACGTTTACATCGGCACTTGAGCTTTCGCCTTCAAGTCGTCTAAAGGATAACATAAGAGACCCTCTGACTTGTCTAGTTGCGACGACTCCCGGCTTCAGGAGTATTTTTGCGAAGTATACTTCGACCTTGTCTCAATGGGTGCACAGCCAGCGCGCAATAACAAAGCTATAAGCGCAACTTCCGCGGGCCGCGTAATATACTTTGCCCAGTTTACCCGAACACGACTCTCCCGCGTCCAAAACCCCCTTTGGTAACCAATTAAGCGGCCGATCGCGTCGGATCAAAACATGTTAGATAAAGCGGAACTGCGGTCTACCAGCACGGAACACACGCACGGCACGCGCGTGAACCAGACCGCCGCGAAACGGGTCGCCCACCGGCGCACGCCCAGGCTGTCCGACGCCCGCAAACACCTCCCGGCCCCCTCGGTGAACGTTCGCCGGAACCCAGCCGAGTGTCGAGGCGACACCGACCACATGGCTCCACCGCCCGCGACGCCCCGTGCAGCCGGGCTCCGGCAACGTCGTGTCGTTCGATCCCGAGCGGCCGCCACCCGCGCCGCATCTTCCCCAAGCAGTGCGCTCGGATACGAGTGTTTCCATCCGCTCGATCGGGGGTCACGCGGTTTCTGGGACGCGTCTCCAATGCGGGGAGCAAGTCGCCCGCTTCTTGCACAGGCGTTGTGGTGACGTCAGAACGACGCCGAGCTCCTGATTGGCTTTGATTGAAAGGATAGTGGTGTAGACCTCAATGCTTAAATGCCTCAGAATCTACCCAATTTTTTTTTTTCAATCAATTTATAAGAGTTTGTTGTTCTGGCATCTATGCAATCCCTGCGCGGAATTTTACGTGCCAAACCGACGAAAAG
>JAZHYW010067881.1:0-27646 GCA_037355805.1 Ixodes ricinus | reverse complement strand
CATGTCACGTGACCTATGCAGCAGTTTCGGTTGCCCGCTGAATTTGGCGGAAAAAATTGATGTCGCATGACCCTGACGTCACATGACCTGTACACCGATTCGATTTCCTCGCTAAATATTGTGGGTGAAATTCACGTCACGCAACCTGACGTCCCGTTACCTATACAACAATTAAGTGTCCCCGCTAAATTTGGCGGGGAAATTGACGTTATATAACCTGACGACACGTGAACTATACACCAATGTGGTTTCTCCGCTAAGTTTATTTGAACATTGAAAATTCAAAAGTCCTATAATCCATTTTATGCATTACAGAACTTCAAAACTAATAATCTCTGCTTTTTCTTTTTCTCGCGTCATCGTCATCTGGCTGTTTGAGAAGCAAAAAAAAAAATACAATATTTTTTTAAACAAGCGTAATTCAGACAAGCATCATAAAAAAACAATTTTTCCACTCGAGAAAAAAAAAAATTTGAGACCAATATTTATTTGCGTGAGACTAGAATTTAGGTTGCGGCAATTTTCGTCCGTTTTAAATCGCGCGCCATAAAGTTGGTGTTCCGTGATGTTTAACCCGATTGGCTGCTATACTTCTCGTTAGCTAAGAGTTTGATTGACAGCTTAGATCTTGGTTGCTAAAACCTTTGTTGGGTGTGTTGAGATAAGAACGGTCATGGTGGTGTCCATGCGTATTTTTTTGTTTTTAATTAAGTTTTTATATGATGTAGAAACCTGTCCACACAACGGGACAGACCTTACTTTTGCAAGATACTTCATTGTATTCGTGAGAAAAATCGCATTCGAGAGGAGGTTGAAAAAACGTTTTTCCCAACTGCGCGATGACGCAACTTTGAAGGCCGTTGGAATAAAGAATACAGCTTTCTACACCGTCGAATTTTTTATGTTTAATGCACGCATACTTTTCTGCCAGAAATAGTTAAA
This sequence comes from Ixodes ricinus, assembly GCA_037355805.1. NCBI lineage: Eukaryota > Metazoa > Arthropoda > Arachnida > Ixodida > Ixodidae > Ixodes > Ixodes ricinus. Next base: position 26,704 of record JAZHYW010067881.1, on the reverse strand, counting down.
TTTAAATAATATGAGCATATATTTCAAGCGAAATAAAATGCCAAACTTGGCTTCTGGAGCAATTCTTGCATAATGAGGCATTTTTCGGCGAATTTTTAAGTCGCTTTAAATTTATATAATAAAGCTGAAACTTTTTGTGTCGAGTGTTTCTTGCTTTGTGAACTTTTAACAAATTAATTAGCGTTATACTGTTGAAAGTGTTTTCTGCATTGCGCCCGGAAATTTCGTCAAAATCGAAAAAGTCAAAATTTTGCGATTTTTGTGCGGCAATTAAAAAAAATAATCATTCTCGATTTTCTTTAAATTTTACCCGATGGGCCCTTGATGACCGGTAATTACAAATCTGCAAAGACATGTTGCATTATTTTGTTTTAAAACAAAAAAATAAATGTGTAACCAGGTCGTGGTCGCATCAATTACCGCAGGGGCGTTTCTGTCTTAACGACTAGTGGTACACGAGCGACGCATGCCACAGTATCCGTACTTGGTCATATTAATGCCCAGGTGTCATGAAGAACTCTAAAAATAACACGTGAACTTGGTTTTCATCGCTGATGTGGCTGGTATTGTCAATGAATACTGAACTTTACGGCGAATCCGATCCTTATTAGTGTGTTATACTTGGCTGGTTAGATGCTCATCGTGCTACATTTTCAAATTAGTCATTTAATATCAGTACTTCGGCTGACAAAATAATTTGATTCGTCGTTCTAGGCACCGCTAGGACCGAGCGATGTTACAGAAGCTTTTGGCCCGACCGATGGAGGGCGTGGCGTGAACGGAAGGTTAAGCCGGTGGTATATTATGGCATTGTTACGCATGGCGTAACTGAACTCCAAGCCGGAGCATAATTGAAGACGGCGCCGGAGGAAAACAAGTGTTTCTTGATGCAGACTTGCCAAAAAATAAGTAACAGCCCCCCCCCCCCCCCTCCCGTGGCAGAAAGTGAGGCCGAAGGTTACACCCGCGCGCACAGAGGCGATCGTATCTCACCGACTCGCGGCGGCGATACGCGACACCGGCGGCGTCCCTGCGCGGTGTAAACATAACCGGCCGGGCATGTGGCGATGGTAAACAAACACCAAAGTCATTCCTCGTGCGGTGGCAGAACAGCCCCTCCCCACGGAAGAACAAACAAAGAGAACGGGAAGGGAAGAGGGGGGGGGGGGGGGCAAGGACTCCTGGAGAGTTTTGCCGGTGCTAGCCGACTGTACGAAGGAGTGTACGAAACATGTTTGATGCATGGGTCTGTAGTTGTGTCCGCTCCAGAGCACATTGAGGATTTTCCGCCTATGGTCCAAAACAGCATCTTTACGCGCGGAGCTATGCCGCTATTTGCGACAATCTAACTCATGACTCGGCGCATGCATGCTTAGCCTTGTCAAAAATTAAGTCACACCTCGAGGACAACACATCAATCTACTCTCGCCTCACTTACGATAGCGATGGAGCGGCCGCTCATTTTAAGAACCGGTACCAATTTCACGAGTTGCAGTGCAGTGAGCTCCAGACGACGAAGTGGATCTTTTCGGCAGCAGGGCAAGGCAAGAATGCATGCGACGGGGTAGGGGGACTTGTAAAACACCAAGCCACCCTGCAAAATTTTCGGGCGCCTGCCACTGACGACATACAAGGTGTGAGTGGGTTTGTACGGGCACTGGAAGGAAAAATGAAAAACGTCTCCTTGCTCTACATTGTGGATGGCGAGCTTGAGGCATTTCGAGAACGAAAAAAACTGGAGTGGAAGGATGCCAAGAGGGTGCCTAGAATCCAGTCGCTTCAGATGTGGAAATATTAAAAATCAGATCAGGAGAATTCCTTGTACGTGGCACGCAGCGCGGACTCTGAGTGGAAGAAGCCCTGAGTCCCTTGAACGTGTTCTAGTAGATTGCTTGTGTCACCAAATCCGGCTGCGCCCGGATATATTAAAGACTCCTCTCGTCGAATTTCCCGGAGACCGACCCAGGCGTACATCACAGTTTACAAATTCCTATGCCCTTCAATATAAACAAGACCCCGCGGGACAAACGGTTCGAAGGCCTTCCTGCACCTGGTTTGATATATCGCGCTTACAACCACGCTCTTTTTGTCTCGTACGATATGCTACCTGTGTGAACACGAAGTCTGCTCTGGACTTGGAGCCGTGAGATTCGATCTGCGAAAAAGCGGATCGAGCCCGGGAAAAGCGACGGTGGCGGGCCATGTCTGTGCTGGGGAAGCCTTCGCAAGAAGTGTGCGTGTGCGTGTGTGTGTGTGTGTGGCTGGCCTCATCGAGCTGCCCACTAGCCCACCGTGGAATCCACCGGTACCACCCCCTTCGGACAATGCAAGGGAAGAGGCCGTAACTCCCGGACAGTGACAGATTAGACACTCCCTCCACCCGCTAGCTCCTCAGTATTGCAATCTGGTTGGTAGTGATTCAGGATTTTAGGAGTTCAGTTTTCAATTGTCTAGTAATTGTTTTTCTTCTGTGTATTTGCTAGGTATATTTGCATTTTTCCGCCCGCGCACCGGCTGGGTTAAGTGCTAAGACTATTTATTGCCACGTTTCGATACTTGTGAACCCCATTATATTATTTCTCTTTCTAATTAAATAATCGTTTTAATTAAACTCCCGTTGTTTAAAAACTTGTGTTACGTCCTCTTTATTGGCAAGACCTCACCGCGGTGTAGGCCGGTCGTCTGGTCAGCAGATCTTTCTTCCTTTTCTGTTTATAGTGAACCACGAACCTGTGCGCGTGTGACGGCTTACGGCACTCGGTGGCGGCGCTGGCTGATTCTCACCAAGAGCGTTCTAATTGCAAATAAACATCTGCAGGCTTTTGCACTCTATGACCCTCTCAGAATTTTATAAAAATATTTCCCCAGATCGATAACTCTCTTGCCCCCCTCGACCCAGTCACAGATCATGACTTTTCTGATCGCGGATGAGGCGTCGCAAGATATCCTGTTGGAGCGACTTGAGTAGCGCCCAAGCGCACACATGGCTGTTGCTTCCGACACTGAACCGCTTACTACCTAAATCTCTAATCAACCTTGATTTCCACTCATTCGCCATTGTTTTTCAAGAAATACACTGTTTTCGTTCCGCCCTAGCCATGCGCGCGATCGGTCGGGGCAGAAGTTTCCGCAATGTCGTTCGTGTAAGCGATGGCTAGAGAAATCAATCAAACTATTTTGTCAGCAAGCTTTCGAGCGGTGCCTAGAAATACGAATCAAATTATATTGTCAGCCAGGTACTAATATTAAAGTACTAACTTTAAATGGTAGCACAATGAACATCTAACCAGCCAAGTATAAAACCCTAATAAGGATCGTACGCGCCGCAACGTTCAGTTTTTATTGGCAATATCAGCCATATCAGCGATAAAACCAAGTTCACGTGCTATTTTTATAATGCTTCATGACGCCTGGGCATTAATATGACAAAGTACGGATACTGTGGCATGCGTCGCTCGTGTACCACTAGTCGTCAAGACAGAAACGCCCCAGCGGTAATTGATGCGACCACGACCTGGTTACACATTTATTTTTTGTTTTAAAACAAAATAATGCAACATGTCTTTGCATATTTGTAATTACCGGTCATCAAGGACCCATCGAGTAAAATTTAAAGAAAATCGAGAATGATTATTTTTTTAATTGCCGCACAAAAATCGCAAAATTTTGACTTTTTCCATTTTGACGAAATTTCCGGGCGCAATCCAGAAAAAAACTTTCAACTGTATAACGCTAATTAATTTGTTAAAAGTTCACAAGGCATGAAACACTCGACACAAAAAGTTTCAGCTTTAGAACATAAATTTAAAGCGACTTAAAAATTCGCCGAAAAATGCCTCATTATGTAAGATTTGCTCCAGAAGCCAAGTTTGGCATTTTATTTCTCTTGAAATATAGGCTCATATAAGTTAACTTTAACTAATTCTGGCAGAAAAGTATGCTTGAATTAAACGTAAAAAATTTGACGGTGTAGAAAGCTGTATTCTTTATTCCTCCGGCCTTCAAAGTTGCGTCATCGCGCAGTTGGGAAAATCGTTTTTTCAACCTCCTCTCGAATGCGATTTTTCTCACGAATACAAGGAAGTATCTTGCAAAAGTAAGGTCTGTCCCGTTGTGTGGACAGGTTTCGCTACCTCATATAAAAATTTAATTGAAAACAAAAAAATAGGCATGACACCACCATGACCGTCCTTATCTGAACACACCCTGTTATATGTTGCAATTTCCATTTGAGCAGCATATTTTTACGTTTAAAGAGTAACCCATGTAAGGAGAGTTATTATTTTTTACAAAAGGTTTAGAAGACGGGCACTTCCGTTTTGGATTCATACCACAACAAACAAAAGCTTCGACATTCTTTCATGGCCGCCAAAGTCTCTGCTCCCGCCTTTCTCGTACCTCGTCTAGTCGTTTCGCCGAAGTGATCAGTGTTTCGTGCTGACCCAGGTGCTTGGTGAGACTTCTTGAAGTGGTGTGTGTTGAGCAGCTGTCGCAGGTGTTAGTGATAGGAAGCGACGCGGAGTTTTGGCTTTCATAGCGCGGTTTGTTACTTTCGTTTCCCTCTTTGCTTTCTTAGCGTGTTCTCTTTTTTTTTTGCTTGCACGCGCAAATGCTGACTTTTCAGAGATGTCAGCTCCTGTAAAACGGCGCCGTTGCCCTGTGAACTGCTGCCAGATGAGTGATCGCGCCAGCAAGTCTTCCAGCAGCCATGTCGCCTCGAAAGATGACAATTTGAATGCTATTCGGCTGGAGGCAATCGGGCGTTCGCGTAGCGTCATTTCGCTCCGGAGGCCTTCGAGATTCGCACCGGGTGCACCGAACGTCGACTAAGAAACAGCTGTTACGTAAAAACCTGGCACAGCCAGGATATTACGTAACAGCTGTCCACTAACCTTCGAACGTCCGAATTCTGCGTTAGACGACAGAATTTTTTTCTCGGCTTCCGAACCATTTTACGTAAAGTTGTTTGAATTGAATGTGTACTGTTATCGTAAATCTTGGCTTGTGATTACGCCTTTGTGGATCATCTTATTTGTTCTGCTGGAGAGACGCAAACGACGGGTATAACAAAATCTTTTGCATATTCCGCATACCTCGCAAAAGCCTTTCCCCAGTCATTTTGCGAAACACGGAGTCCGCACCGTCCTCACTTCCCAGACTTTTACCTGCTTTAGAGCAGTTTGTACCTGCTAGTACGTATGTCTACTGAAACTTGAAACTAGGGGCAGTGCCAGAGAGAAGAGAGACAAAGTTGGGAAAGCTTGCTCGCCCTCCCCATTTCTGAACTCTCAAGTGATTGTACCATAATAAAAGCACCAACGCCTCTTCCCAAAATAAAGAAAAAGCACTATGTTTACTACGTAAAAAATGGTCTCAGTCCATGCATCTGTGGGCAGGTAGGAAAGCTTGCCCAAATTTATTCACCACAGCATGATGAGCGCTAAAATCTCTCAGGAGATTTACAGGAAAATATCGGTGGTGACTTACGTTTCCCTGAAATTCTGCCTGTAACCGGTCGTTTGCTGGACCGAATCATCTACTCGAGCGGTGTGCGCAGTCGAGCAACACGAAGCATAAAAACGGCTGATTTAGGACAACAATCCGGAGTCCATTGATCAATCAAAACAACGTCATTTTGTTGAAATCACCCCGCAGCTTTTTACTCACGGTATGCATCAGGAATCTTCCCCATTTTTGAAACGAAGCGAAGGCAGATTTACTTTTAAAAACACTCGCTGCCACAGCTCGCTGCGTCCTCCCGGACCAGCTGGACCGAGATCAGCTGACGACGACGGGACTGAACCTGTTGAACCTCAACCCCACAACAACCAATTTGCCCTCCGTGTTAGTGTGGGTTTCTACTTCCAAGCCCCGCACCACACACCACGAACGTTTCAGTTCTTTGTCGCATCGAGGTGTAGCGCCAAACAAAACGAGATCGCCGAAGTCAACGCAGCGCGTGTCGTGAACGTTGGCTTGTGGTTGCGCACTCAAGGACCCTGTGACTCCCTTCGCTTTCAAAGCACACACAACGATCAGGAATGATAATTTCCCTCTTCCGGGAACATCACAGGTGCACTTCTCAGGTCACGTCTTCGCTACATGGGCTCGCAAACCGCAAGCTTCTCGCATCCCGTCAAACGAAAACAGTACCGGGGCCAGCGGCACGGCCCCCCCGCCCTCTTCCAATGCGCGGCGTTCGACAAGAGGACAAGACGCGCCGGAAGTTGAGACGCTGCGTACTCTGCAGCCAAGTCAGTCGGAAATCCAAGAGTGAGGGGCAGGGCCTACTTCTCCTCCGCGGGGGTCGAAAGAGCGGGAGTTTCGAAATGTGGAGAGGTTCTGACTCCAACTATAGTATGTCCTGTGGCGTAAATATTGATAAAAAAATTCTTTTGTTTTTCGCGGAACATTTGTTTTGTGACCTGTTTGTCCCCAGTTAGGCTGTTTTAAAGAACGCTTTTTTCTTTGCAGTTACCCTTTAAGGTTCGCGTCATTTGATCCGAGACAGTCTCCGCTTAGAACTGCAGTGACGGCGAGCAACACTCGCACCGAACCTATGAGAAATTCCGCAGTATTCGTTGGAGGGTATCTTTGTGTTGTTTGCCTGCTGTTCATCGGGTGAGAGTATAACACGTGGCATCGGCTCGGTTCATCTGACTGGCCTGTTCCGCGCAGAGAAAAAGAAGGTGTAGACGTGCGACAAAAGGGCGAGTTTTATCATGGACTTGAACGCTTCATCGCGCGTCAGTTATAAAGTAATTTCAAACTATGCACAAACAATTAGATGTGAACAGATTTTAAATTAAAATTCTACCGATTAAGACTTAGAAATTGTCTCCATTTGGAAACTATTAACTCGTCTCCGTCTTCCGTCTAATTGTCGAAGCCACGGGGAATAAACCAGCTCTGCCTCTGCCAAGATGCCTTTCTCAGCATCAAACAAATCTTTACTGTCATTGATGTACTGAAGTGATTTGGGGATTTTGTGGAGATGCGAATGTTGAAAGTTCAGAACCCTGTGTACTTAATGAATATACGGCAGAGTCCATAACGACTTCATACTCACGGGACATTGTAGCTTGCCCAGTAGCTTTGCTTTTTGAAGATATTCGCTGAGATCCTCAGACATTGTTATATTTCTGTAACAAATATTAACACTCGTTCATCATTTTTAGGGCTCACCTCAATATTAGAAACCTACGGCATCTGTTCGAGTATCCAGAGAGACATTCTTCCCGATGGCTTTTCGAGGAGTGAAGAGCTTGTAGTCCAAAACCATCCACTGATTATTGTACCTAAAAAAAGAAAGACAAGCCGTAGTTAAACATTTGAATATAATAATAAAAAAAAACACTCGACGAGCTGAGAAACAGTAATACTACTCATTTACGACGAAACTTGTTATTTCTTCAATTTGTTTTGATCACTAAAACACTAAAAACATAGTATCCGCCTGATATATTCTAAATATTTGTGCAAGGAGCTTTAGCATGTGGTAGTAAAGACTACATAAACGTACCTAGTCTTATACCTACAGAGTGCGTGAAATCTAAGAGCGAATATTCCCCTCGTGACGAGACCATTATATTACATTTCAGATTGTGATACTCCGCAAGAAAGTACACACAATTCGCACACATAAGGGCACGTGACAAGCGGTCGGCCGAAGAGAGCACGAGCTGGCGCGTGACAGAGCGTGCAGCGCGAGGCTGGGGCCGGACAGGAACGATGGAGCCGGTCAGGCCCACACTCTCAACAAAGGATAGTCGTAGCGTACGACCTTTGGGGTGAGTAAGAAGCCGTCACAGATATCGCCGCCCGCAACTCAGTTATACGCGCGACCCACAGCGGGTGGCTACACGGCACGCAATCAACAGGTGCTCACGGCGAGCACCTCCAAAAGCATGGCGGCGTGGCAGAAGTGACGAGTGGAGCAATACATGCAATGCAGCGCTGGTTACCGCTTACCACCGACCACGATTCTCAAGTGCGTACACCCGTTCCGCTGCCTTCTTCAGGTGACGTGCTAAATCACTCCTGGCAAAACGCGCCTCGAACGCACCGGCACCCGCACCTGTTACGAGTAGGGGCGACGCGATGTGTCGAGGGAGGGGAGGGGGCGGGGGGCGTCCGAGGGGTTGTGTCTGCGACCGCTTTCCCGCAGTGTTGCCGCACTGCCACTTCAGATTTTCCCTCGTCGAGCGGCGAGAATTCTTTTTCCCACAACACCATTTTAGTGACAGAAGTCGTTTTTAAGACACGCATGATGCCAAGTATATTTAAATACAGCAACACCTCACCTATGTTTTTGTTTTGTAGAATTTTGCATCGCGTAAATTACGAAATGTAGAAGTTGACGATTCGGCAAACTGGTCTCCCCCTCCTTCTTTTCCGCACTCTACATTTGTTGAATGAACCAGGGGAACTCTATGGAGGCAAGCGGGCCACTAACAAAACTAAAATCGCCTGCTCGTTTTCGTGATGTGAAAGGGACCCCATCCACTGTGCAATCCATGATATCGCACTGACAGAGGACGTGGGTGCATAGCTAGCGGTGAGAAAGCGCACGAACCGGCAGTACTGCACGGGCAGCTTTGCAGCACGCACACGATGTAAGTCGTGATGAAGTAGATTGGCTCTTCAAAACAGCAAACTGTCGAGTAGCTATTGCCACTTCCTTTCTCTTGTTCGATGTATATAAGAAAATTACGAAATTTCGGTTGTTTTTTAATAAACAAATATTTCCCACGTTTCACATGTGTTGAAATTCTGGTTTCCCTTTTTCCCTAGCTGTCATGCTTTTTGCACCACAATACTGGAGAATTTCCCACGATTCGGCCATCACTTTTTGCTTTCCGCGACCGGCTGCATTGCGCTTCGCGGCCGGAAAACGTTCAAAGAAGGAATCGTATAGCGACATCATCGGAATGATGTCTTTATTGAACAAAGCATCTGCTTGCTGACTTGCCGCAAGTGATCCGGCGTTTTCGGCTGACAACGGCGAGGCGAAGCATCACCGATTCAAGCGGCGTAGGTTACGATCGTTCAGGCGCTCCTGCTCACCGGTTAGCATTCGTTATCCACTTTCCAGTCTCTGATCATCCTCACCGCGTCTGTGCACCCACTTGGCGCTATTCGCCGCACGGAACACCCATTCAACTGGCTATGGGAGTGATCCCATTGGGACGAGGCCGAGAACCGAACCCTCCGTAGGCCGCTCCGATCGGAGCCATGGAACGCCGTCCATGTTTTCCACTCAAATAAGTAGACACACGTAAACACGCGACTCCTTGAATTGGCTGGCGACACGCGCCACCTACCTGGACAGCGCTTAAACTAGAAAAAAAAACCAACTGTTTTTTAGCGTTTCGCCAGATATCCACGTATGTACACCAACCACACCACGCTTCACACATGCGCAACATACAGAACACCATAGCATTTTTTACTTGGACGCGTTCACAAACAGCACAGGGTACAGCATGAGATATGGACACTGCATTTCTATCACACCACTGGTCGACACCACCAGCTTATATACTGCTGTATTTTCTGTGACCGATTAGGATGGTGACCACTGTCATATTTTGCATAAATACGGAAAGACTGTGCAAGATTTACCCGATATAATAGTTTCTCTACTGCCCTCCAGAGAAAGCGCTCGTATCTCTAATGTAATTCATTGCAAAAGTGAACTGCAGGTTATAAATAAATTTGAATAGTCGCTACACGTCACGTTTTGATCAGTTTCGTTTTCTCGCTAGCCTACACTTCAAGTATACAGAAGCCTGTTTCATTAATTGTATTAATTATTGGAAACCAATTTCTGCAATCACAGCTTTCTGAACACGCTGATGCATTTTCTTTCTCTTTTTACATATTCGAATGACTTCAGCGGCGGTTGAGTAGAAGTTAGCACGCTGAGCACGCGCACGTGATTTTAGCGAAGCCGTCCTCCGGCCCTCCCCGAAGCGTTGCTTTCAGTTTTCTTCTTGAGTAAAACTATACGCACTCCAGAGTGCATTTCCGGACGAGATGGCTATACGCACTCCGCTAAACTCGTATAAAACGAATGGCCACAACGAGTTTTTCAGCAATGGCATAGCACAGTGGCTATGGCGTCCGCTTTGAGGCAAGTGGACGCGAAGTTCGATCCCCGGTGGGCGTACTTTTTTTTTTTTTCATTTTGTTTTATTGAGGCATATTGCGATGTTTACGACATTTCTTTTTGCGATAATGTTGGCGACGAAACTTCGCAGAATTAAATGGCACTCCTTTCCGGAGGTGCGATCGGGGACAGCGGGGCTTGGGTTGCCGGCCGGACGCCGCGAAGCGACGTGTACTGGTTACGTTTTGTAATTAGCAGCCAATACTGTCGCCGCGAAGCGGCGTGAACACAGGCGGGGGGCTGGGTTAACACGCTCCCCAGTGATACACGCGCCGTTCGAAAAGGGAGGCCCGACGGGCATGAGTTCTTGGCGGAGTGCGTATAGCCATCTCGTCCGAAATGCACTCCGGAGTGCGTATAGCTGCACTCTTTCTTCTTTTCGCTACAATTGTTTCTGCTCAAGCTTCAACCTTCCAACGACGTCGGACGGTCTGTCGCTGGGGCGCGGTTGGTTAGCGCTCGCGCCGCTGCGTGTGCCGGCTCGTTGTGGTTGTCATTGCGTTCCGACGCGTCGCCCGCGTGCGCCGGGAGCGACTTGATTCTCACTTTTCTGTCTTGCAGTTTGACCGCTCGCAATACTGGCTTGGTCTCCCGGCAGATTTGGCCTTTGGTGAACTTTCGCACCGCCTGTCTCGAGTCACTCAGCACCGTGTGGCAGTCTGCGTCGGCGATGGCCAGGGCGATGGCCACCTCCTCCGCTTGTTCCGCTCCAGCGCTTCTCACGCTCGCTGTCGTCCTCAGTAGTGCCGGTCGACGCCTCGATGACAACCGCTGCGAAGGCGTTCCGTTGACATTCGGCCGCGTCCACGTACGCGCGTGCTCATAGATGGCATGCAGGTCGATGAGAGCCTTCGCCCTCGCTTTTTGTTTGAAGCATTTTTTTATCGAGTATGCTCGATGAAATGTACCAAATGAGCCAGTGAAGGCGAGTCATATATCCCGAGACAGAGAAATACTGAAATACACGGACATGATCCCATATATCTGTGTACGTTCGTCCTGTCCAGCCTCAGTCGTGGTGTCCAATACTTCATACTTCACTGCACTTGAAAGCAAAAAAATTGGGTATGACAGGCGTGCAAGTTCGGCGGAACCGAGGAGGCCATTTGCAACTGATCTGCACGCAGAACTGGCCGATCACACCCTTAATAAAAACACGCCCTTTACTAAACCGCACAATAAAAGACGACAAGAGAATCTCGTCCGGAGAACATTCAAGTCAACTCACGCCTGTGCGTAGCTTCCTCTGCATTTCTAAAGATTTGGTTAAATTTCTCGAGCACGACGCCAGCTGCCAGCTGGTTTTACTGCTGTACATAGTAAAACCCGCGACGGAAGCAAAAAGGACAACCGCTATACTTTTTATCTGCCTCGGGTTTTAGTAGGTGCCTACCAAGGTTGCCTGTACTCTTTGGCAATGTTTGTTTTCTGCCGGTTTAGGCGAACTGAGCCACACGCCTGTCAACCTTGCACCTGTTTCGACCGGTTCAAATCTGAATAAATGGTAACCGACGCACAAAGAAAACAAGTTTCAAGTACTTTTTGAGATTTTTGAAGTGGCTTTTACTATTAAACAACGGCATGCACTTGAATGTTCAATTCAAGAGTTTATAAAACGTGACTACTCCATGCTTGTCACCTGCCAACAGGGCGGTAACGCTCAATGGCTCGAGCCCAGTGGATCGTTAAGTAAGCCTGTGGGTCGTTACAGCCGTCAAAACGCATGATGACGAGGGGCGGTGCTCACTCTTTCTTAGAGTGCATGGCGGTCCGAGGCGGTCCACCAACGAGGTTCGGACCAGGAAAGACGAGAACGGCGAGCCTGCCATACCGGCCTTGGCCACGACGAAGTCGGAGTGGTTCCTGGTGAAACCGGCTGTGATAGTCCGGAACAGCTAGCCTACGCAGCACTAGCATGGTGATGTGTTATATAGTAGACACACGGAACGACGAGGAAGAAGCAGAACCCGAGCTGACCGACGCGAACCAACCAGACTGCCGAACGCTGCTTTTGCCGATATTGGAATTACCCTAAATGTAAATAGTTGTTTCTATGTGTACGAAAGGTTTATTCGTAACGACTATGATGGCTCCATGGCTTAGATATACAACATATGGGAATAACGATCCTCAGTCCTGGACACGGACTCTACTGAGAGCTCTGAACGACGGGCGAAAACCAAGATCGGCGGGCCCGGACTGCTGGCTCTCGAGGACGAGCAACCGGGGAGTACAGTAAGCCTATTCGCTGTCTTCTCGTTGTGTTGTGTCACTACTTGGGAGACGAACGAAGCACAGACCGGTTGGATGACGATTATTAGAGAGCGATCCCACAACATGAATAAACTCAATCGAGTACAAAAAAAGGCCACTTGCTTCATTTACAATAAATTTGGACGAACCTTCATTGCCGTAGTTTTAACCGGAGCCAATGGACCATAGAGTTATTATAATGTACGCTAGAGGTTCAACTGGCGCTAGTGTGCTGACGCAAATTGAAGCAGACAGCAACCAGTCCAAAATTGACTTCCGGTAATGCATTTCTATGGGAAAAAGTGAGTGCATTTTCTCCCTGCGCTCGATCATAAGAGCAAATATCCCAAATAATTCGTACGTACTAGGTAGCTTGGAACATTTCTCAGTCAGGCCGACGAAATAATTGGTCAGTTACGGCGTTTTTCTTTCAAATTCATCGCATTAAAAACGGTGCTAAAACGGCTTCGTACGTGTATTTTTGTGCACTGTCGGACACTGTTAGCGCGAACACGACGTCGGCGCTTTTCAGCGTGGGGGATATACGTGCCAAACGAACGAAGAACATCTGGAAATTAAGAAAGACGGCAAGAACTACGCAGTAACACTGGATCAGTAACTACACGTGCATGTAGGATCAAAATAAATTGAAGGCCACGTAATCTATTCCGATTTTAAATAAGTAAGTACCGCTTTATTCTTTCTGCTCTGAGCGAAGCTGCTTGTTCTACGTTCAAAATATCACCCGCACGCTCGAAATCTTTGAGAACAAGTGTCCGATAAAAGCTGCCCGGCAGAGAAAACAATACGAAGAGACACCTTTCATAGCCCACGGACTTTATTCTCTACGTTTTGAATGTTTTTATCCGCTCATGCACGACGGGGTCATTTTCATATAGTGACAGGACTGGCATATTATCAATATATAAGCGTCACCGGAATGCTGGCGAGCCTTGAACACACTCTATATTCCTTTCGATTGTCATTTTGCTTCGAATCGTCGCTTGTTTTTACACACCTGTTGCGGAACACACGTTTGGGACTGAAATGTAGCGAAGTTAAACATCGTTCACTGATGAAGAAAAATGCGCTAACTAAAGCAATTACACTTTCACAGTGTTAATCAAGGTACATACTATTCGGTACGACCCAAATAACCAAAGTGTTCCGTGTTATTTTTCGGCGAAGAGGCAAAATGCACGCGCGTTTTCCCATAGGAATGCACAGGAGCACCGCAAAAGTAGACTGGTTGCTGTCTGCTTCAATTTGCGTCACGGAAGTCGCATAGACACTAGCGCCAGTTGAACCTCTAGCGTACATTATAATAACTCTATGCAATGGACCTTTTTCACATACCGACGGCACCAGGCGGTGGCTGCACGAACTAAAAATCGAGGAAGGGACCTACCTGCGCTACCAATCGATAATGGGAGCTACGCTTCCAGTTTCTTCGTTCTCTGAGCAGCGGGGCGTGCCCAACGCGCCGTCCAAGTGGGGCATCCGTGGCGTCCACTTAAACGTCGTGTTATTCTTTCCGTCCGCTTTCTTTTTTTGCGTAACACAATTATATGTATGCTGCAATTACGTTTTCTACTCCTTTGATCCACAGCCTCCTTCCCGAATTTCCTCGATTTTCGTGCACACTTCCGCCGCTTGGCATCGGGCGCTCGCGCGTGCGCAGAACGCTTCTCGGAAAAGGTCCATTTACTCTGCTTGGCTGAAAGAAATCGGCGTTCTCGACATAAGTTTCTGAACTAGTAAAAATAATGGCCATTATAATGTAGACCTGTATGAATTAATAACTTTTAAATGAAGATATGTTACTCGACAAAGACACGCTCTAACATTAATTCCTTTTCAATCGCGCAATATTTGCTTTAAGCATTATTTTTCCCACGAGCACTAACGGAGTAGAATGACCTCACTGAGAGTGTTGCTAATGCAAACATTATTGTCGTCATTTGCATATAATTTAAATGAGCTCCTTTTTGTTCCGTATTTGTTCAAGTGTACCACAACTTATTTTCATTTCTGTTCTTCTTATCAGTTTGTTGTATTTTGTTCCACTGTACCCACCTCCGAAAATACCATTAAGAAATCGCACTATTATTAAATAAATAAATAATATTAACAAATTGGAAAAAATGCGATCTGATATTTTTTTTTTGCCGGAGTGAGAAGTGCAATGCAGATGTTTTTTTGAGCCGTAAATTAAAGGCTAAAGTACGTATATAGGACCCATCTACCGAAAAGTTCGGTAGATAGGTCCTATATTAATTTACTTATTTGCAACCCACGGACAGCCAGAGGCCTCCAATATTGCCTTCCGGAGATATTAGTTAAATGTAATACAGTGAACGCATGTCTGCAGCTTCTGAAAGCACCATCAGGTCCAACATTTAAGCATAATACGTCAATTACGTTGCTTCCAGAATCAAGAATCATGGCGGCAGCTAAGTAAGTCCAGTCGCAGGTATATACGAAGATAGACCCGACAATTATAGAATAAAATGTCTCACTAGAGCAGTCCTAATATTTGGCTTAATAGCTGGTTGGAAAGAAGACGAAGTGATTATAATGTTCCTATACTGATATACGGACCATGATTTGGTTTAAATGCCATTGCCAGAGTAGAAAACGCAGCTCGTGGTTTATTATAACTTGTTACAGAAAGAATAAAAAAAAAAAAACATGTTGTTGAAGTGAAAGATGTCCGTCCTTGTCCGTCTTTTGTTTATTCTTTCTGTAACAAATTATAAAAACAAGCGCTCACGTTCAACTATGGTTTATTATGTTCGTGCTATTCTCTTTTCGATCAGAGAGGTTGTGCACTGCGCATTGGGGCAGACGCAAGAGCTGTGCGTTTGTGCTATCGTTGCGTGCTCCAAAATGCGCATGCGCGTCGTCGCCATGTCGCAATCCATGACGCAGTTTGGGTTCCGTGCATGCGTAGTGGCGACTACGGTATTTCTTTACAGGCACAAAGCTTTTGTGGTCGCTATTCTAAAACTCAATATATTTGCTCATCGTTCTTGCAGCCAAATAGGCAATCTCACCTACTGCGAAGCGACAACAAGGTGTCTATTTACGGGCTTTACTCACGTGCCACTGTTCAATCTCCCAAAGATGGACACCCACTGGGAACCGTTTGAAGCAAGCCGGGTAGCAACCATGCCTCTAACCCAAGTGAGCGGAGCGCTGTCTGGTTTCACGAGGTTCCAAAGACTGCCATTGGCGTTTTCGAGAGAGGTTTCAGTAACTGCCTAAAATGGGAAGAAAATAAAGATTTTGCTATGTTATCACTAGGGCTGGAGCAATTGATCGATTAACGTACCGATTAATCGACGAATGCTTTAATCCTGATTATTTTTATTAACCGAGTTACTCTGTACGATTTCGACGAACCAAAAGAAGGTAAAAACTCAACGCTTTCGCCACGCAGACGTGGACGAGTGCACCTGTATCAAGGGCAAAGGTTAGGTGAAATTCTACCCTAAAGTAAACTGTACGGGTGATATTTGGTAACTCCAGACAATTGCAGAGGGTCACACGTTTACCGGCCACCTCAACCCCGTTCGAGTGTCCGCTTAGTGGAGCAGAGACTATTGGGAACAATTAAGGGAAGTGGCTGTTGCCAGAGCATACCAACAAACTTCTTTACCTCGTGTAGCTGAAAGAATAATCTGTGAATGTGAGTGTCCCTGAACTGTTTTCAACTAAACATCGAGTTTGATTTGAAACCAACATTGTATGTGGCGCCGTTTGTCACATTATCAACAAAAAACAACAACAAAAAAATGCATTTTATATATTATGCAAGGAAATGAACGAGAGCGATTCATCGATTCATTACTCGATTAAATAGTGGCGATTAATCGGGTTAAACGTGTTTATTCGACGCCCAGCTCTAGTTGTCACGTAAAATTGTAGTTTGCTCCAGAAAACCTGAAGCGTTTTTTCTTCCACAAAGCACTTAAGAGAGTCAATGACTCCAATTTACGAAGAACAAGGAAAGAGCTTGATGAAGGACGATGTAGGAAATATATGATATGATCTCTAAAAAGTCATGGCTGTAGTAGCGATCACGGTGAAACGTCACGCGCAGTTTCGCAGCGCTGACAGCTGTTTAAGGTCGAACCATATGTTGAACCTTGTCATTCGTTCAACTTTAATCATATATTATACTGATTAACTCTGTTAAAGGAACGTGATTAACGCTTCTTTTTTTATGTTATCAAACATTCTATTGTATGTCTTTTTGTGGGAGTTTAATTTTATAACTATTTTGTGTATGCACATGTACCCAATGTATTTCCTTCTAACTAATCATGCCCTTTGTGCGCTGCGGAAAAGTCTTGCCACCTGATGATGGCAAGACTTTTCTAAGGCAGCCAACAGACATGATGACGCAATGCCCAGTCTTGTCCAGCTAGAAATGCGCTGAATCACGAGGAAAGAGGCCGTTCTTTGAAGAAGCGTGATAGGCTATACAAACGTGATTTTAAGTCAGCGTTTGTCTCAGGTCTAGAAACCGCAAAAGGATGCCATCCTGGCGTTCGTGTGTAAGCTTTAATCCCCAGAGTGACGCTTAAAACATCCAACACAGAAGCGACAACGTTATCTACCGAACCATTATCATCTTCTTTTTTTACAACCACGTTGTCATTCACGAAGAAAAATACCCCTGTTTACGCTGCTTGCATAAAATGCTCACTATTTGATTGGTCTAGCTTGGCTAAGAAAGTAGAGCACAGCACCGGTGCTACAGATGCGCCAATGTATATGCCATACTTCTCTAAGTATTAAGCACCGTAAAAGAGATGAAGTTGAATTAAATGTAAAACTCAACCAATACCATGAAACCGCCCACTCGCTAGTATTCTGAAACTTAAACACTCCGCCTGTGTCCATACATTCTCTCATAGAATCAAAGATGCCCTTGTAGGGTACCGATTAAAACAAATAAACAAAGTCAATGAAGAACGCAGCCGCATTCTCGTGAGTACTATAATTTAAGTACTCCACTATCACCTGCGAGTTCTGCACCAGAAAAGGGTATGTTCTTGAAGGGTTGAACTGTTTGATGCTTTGTGGAAAGGGACCTTTTTCACCTATCTGGTGAAACCTGAGAAACGTGGTGTCGCGTTCTTATGAAAATGGAGTCCGTCTCCTTCAGGCAGAAAGGAAGCTGGTTGTTTGTTGAATTGCCACAGTATATGTTTGGGACCAGAGTACTTTGGAGCAATATCTAAGAACATCAAATTGACGACCATAGACCCGAAGAAAGTCAGGGGTGCTGCTTTGGAGCGGTGCATTAGCCTTGAGTTGTGCAACTTGGTAATGGACACCAAGAAAAGCAAGGCTGGCCAACTAGAGGCCTTTTCACCGTCAAAACACATAAGGAGGGTTCCCCATTTATGATTATTGTCACTAGAAGATGAACTTGGCAACGGTCGGTAAGCCAATAACAACCGAAGCAACTGAACCACCCTGCATCTAAGTGACTCCTTTTTGGTGGGGAAGTCACAAGGCGATTGTGGCATACTTGCATATTTGTAGTCACGAGAATGCCGCTGCGTTCTCCATTGACGTAAGTTGATACGTTTTACTCGGTACCCTATGAGGGCCTCTTTTTTCTGGGCTTGAATGTGTTGACACAAGCGGAGCGGTTATGTCTCAGAATACCAGTGGTGCGGGAGTGTACGGTTGAATGGAACTGCTTGAGTTTTATCTTCAGTCGACCTTCATTCGGTTTAACGGTGCGCACTACTTACAAAAGAATGACATATGCATTGACTCATGCGTAGCACCGGTGCCGTGTGATATTTTCTTGGACAAGCTAGACCAATCCGTTAGTGAGAATTTGGATACAAGCAGTGTCAATAGGATACTAATATTTGTGGACACTGCGTAATTGTAAGAGAGCTGATAAGATTTCGGTGGATAACCTTGTCACTTCTGTGTGGGATGCTTTAAGTGTCACTCTGGGAGATGAAGTTTACACATGATTGCCAGGTTGCCATTCTTTTGGAATGTCTCGAACTGAGACTGATGTTCACTAAAAACCACATTTGTTGGGTCGGTGATCTCCGCAGAGAAAAGGGCTTTCGCGTTACGATTCAGGTTACTCCGAGCTGATCACGAGAAGTATGCGTCATCATGCCTGAAAGCTGCCATAGAGAAGTCTTGCCATCCTACGCTTCAATACAGCTTTGGGTGGCAGGTTGAACGACATGGCACTGCGGGTTTGCAGTGTCAGTATTGCTGTCTGTGGCCGAAAAGCTTCCCGGAAAGATTAAGACAGGACACCAACAACGTAGGGAGCGACCAAACAAGGGTTCACAGGTAATAATGTATTTACATACGTTGTCTCATAATATGAAAAAAAAAAATAGCGGGGTGGTATAATGTGCCGGTCATCTTGGCGCCTAACAAAGTGTTGCAGCTATGCTCCATGGTTGCTGATAGGGGAGAAATTAAAGAAATGTACTCTAAACCACAGAACAAGGTACGGTAAGTGCAAGGGGGTGGGGGTGGTGCATCGAATCCCGTTAACTTGTGGTCGAGCATACATCGGAAAAAGGGGTCGTTGCGGCAACGACCGAGCGCGCGGACACACGTTGTCTCTGAGATAAGCTTTGAAGGGCTTTACTGTGTGGGACCTGCAAATGTTAGCCAAACTTTGACTCTATTACGATATTAGGGAAAGGGGCTGATAAAACTGCAATAGAACTGTTTGGAGTGTATGAGCTAGGAAAGGAAAACGCGACATGCGTCGGTTAAATCAATCGAAGAGTACAGTGCTTTCCCGTCTACACCTTCCTCGTTTATGTTGCTTGTGCTCTGTTTCCAGTTATTTCATAAACCAACTCGCCTTACTCGTCCCTTTGAGCTATTGAGAAGTTTACAAACCTTAGTCGATTTACGAGGCACGATCAAAAACATAGTGCAAGCTGTTTGTAAAATATACATCTAGGTCTCACAAGAAGAAATGTTTTAGAATGTGTGTTGAGCAATATTAAAATTGGTTAGACCAGAAGTACTCACCAGTTGAAAATGAAATTAATGTTGCAGTATTTTGATGGTAATGATAGTAGCAGTAAGTCGCTAGCTTCTAATCTACATAAACGACATAGTTGACAGCGTAGATGACAGAGTTCGAGTTAGGTTGTTTGCAGACGACTGCATATTGTACAAAGAAGTAGAAACCCGTAATGATCAGCTAGCTCTCGAAAATAATCTTCAGAATGTCTCTGCATGGTGCGAACATTGGCAAATGCCATTAAACTTGGAGAAATGTACATTACTAAGGGTTACGAATAAAAAAACTGTACTGAACTTTCCCTATACAATTAATGGCACTCAAGTTAAAGAAGCTTCTGAAGTTAAGTACCTTGGGGTAACAATTACGAGCAGTCTGAACTGGAATACGCATGTTGCCAATGTGTGTGCTGCTGCGAGACGTGCGTTGTGGTCCCTAAGGCGCAAGCTGCCACTGGCACCCTCCAGTGTCAAGCTCTGTGCCTATAAGACTTTAGTTAGGCCAGTTTTAGAATACGCGTGCGTAGTCTGGGATCCGTGTACACAAAAAGCCATAGACGAATTAGAGAAAGTTCAAAGGCTAGCTGCGCGATTCATATGCAATAGGTACCGTCGCTTAGACAGCCCATCAGAAATGCTGAAATCACTTGAATTGGAGTCTTTGAGTTCGCGCCGTAAAAATTTCAGATTGAAGTTTTTGTACCTAATAAAGAATAATTACTTTAATTTAGATTCATCCCTTTACGTAAAGCACGTCACACGCCGAAATACACGGTTTAATCATGGAAGTCTTTTAGAGCCATACCAAAGTGCAAACAATATTTTTAAAAACTCGTTTTTTCCTAGGACCATAATAGAATGGAACTGCTTAGAAAAAGACACTGTTGATAGCCCTACCCCTGATGTATTTTTTTCGAGATTGCAATGATATATGCTATTTAGTATCAGTGTTGTGTTGAAGAACGTGTGTGTTTGTGTCTTTGCCATCCCTTCCCTTTTCTTTTCCCCCTCCACTCCTGCTTGGGCCCTAACGGGGCCTGCAGTATTGTCAAATAAATAAATAAATAAAATAAATAAATAAAAAATAATCTTGTTTTCTTCCTGGTTAAGAATGATGTGATGACTATTTAGTGTGAGACGGATTCGGTTTTCCTGTAAGACTTATTGCGTCATTTGCGCAGGGGAATATTTCGAAGTTTTTTGGATTTAGTCATCATATAACAGCGTTTCACCGGACCTGGACGTCTGTGCATCAGTTACAGCACCGCAATCAATCAATATATTCCCCAGTTCCCATTTCCCCAGTATAACTTTGTGTATTTTATTTTGTATATATGTTTTTTAAATTTGTAATGTGTGTGTTTTGGGGTTTCTTTCCCTTCTTGTGTTTTTGTTTTGGTGCAGGAAAGAGAAAAACCACCATGGTTGCGTTTGAGCACGCAATATATTAATTAATATTAATATTACACTAAAACTTTGTTACATACCGTGCCCTTGCATTCTAGCATGCGTCTGTTTTTCTGGATTTGATTTAATCTCCAAATTTCAAAATGAAGGCTCAAATATATAAAAAAATAATTTAAAATAGCATATTAACATGTTTCAGGAGTCTTAGCAACGCTTTTAGTCGCCGAAAATGCTTGCGAAAATAAAACAACGATAATCAAACAATGAAATTGATTAATTTTAACGGTAAAGCCTTCTATGGAATGAAACTTGCTATTATTATTATGTATAAGCTCTTAATTTTGAACACTTGACTGCTGTATACCTAAATTGAAAAGAAGGTTAGGCACCTATGGTATTCATCGATATTTTTGGTATACTATGCGTCCTCTGTTTTGTCATTTCGTGAACATGCTGAGCGACACTTAGTGACACTCGAGCACTTAATTGAACGAATCTTCGGAAAGAGTAAAGAAGTTTCCCTTCACATATTAGAAAATGATACAAAAAAAAACAAACAAAATATTGGATGACAGTATTTCTGAAGAACACAAATGTTTCGAGGAGCCATACTTACTAGGCCTGCTGAGGAAAGGTAGAAATCGTCTAAAGAAACCAGCTTTCCAGGGTATGAAGGCATACTGATAGTGCGTCCAGGAATAATTTCACCTGAAGGAAAACAGGGGCTGCAATATTTGAAAATGTTGAAAGCTTCAACTCGATGTTGAAGAGCGTAACAAAAAACGAGGAGCACTCTTCTCTCCACAATCACCTAAACACCTATTTTAACCAGGGTGTCGAACCGAACCCGAACCCAAACCGAAAACCGGAGCAAAACCGTTATCTTTGACCGAACCGGAACAAAACCGAAACCAAAATCAAACGCTTCATATTGAACCCGAACCGGAACGAAAACATAATCTGCTGTAGCGGTTACCGGTTCAACGAAAACGGTTCAGGGCCAATTGTGTCAATAATTGGTCTAAATAGGAAAAGTTGCGGGCGTATAGTTTTCTTTGTGTTGTCAAGACTAATCCTGCATACTGTGAGATATATTTACATTTCGTTTCTATTGCATACGTAATAAAAAAATACATTGTCGTCTGGAGAGCTTCAACTTTCCTTTGTTTCTTGGTTGGACCCTGGTGGCGCGGCAGCGGCGGCGCCGATTTCAAAGCACCGCTTGGCCGCTTGGCTACGAAATGTCCAAGTCTCGGAGCGGATTGCGCCACTCTAGGCACGGAGGCCCTACGCGTCCGCGAATGTTTGACCTCAAGATGGACCGCAGTTGCAGTCGATAAGCCATTTAGCCAATTGAGCACCGACAGCCACGTGACCTTCCGCTTGAGGGCAGCGACACCCTGGAGGAAAGGGGGACAAGTACCGCGCTGCATCGGCAGTATAGTTTGTAGGGTCGACTGTAGGCCATTTCAATGAGAAACAATCTTGTCTTCAAAATGCTCAAAATGTTACCAACGTTGCTCGGCGATGATTAGCCGAGGCGCCGCGTCCCGGAAGGAGGCCAGGGAGAGGAGGGAAAGGGGGGAGAAAAGAAAATATGTCTTTGTTTATTTATTTCTTTGTAGGTTGGTCGGAATAGCGACTTCAAGGCCAGCATATCACCTGTTCAACCATTTTCTCATTTTTGTTTAAAGTCCTCTTTCGTCGTCTTCAACTGAGCATTTGAGAAACATCGTTTGCTGTGGTGGCATTACCGGAACTTTGTTCGGTGGCTGAGAGGTACAAATGACCCGGTCTGAGTCCCTCAGACCAGTTCGCGCTTATAGAACCGGTAACTCATCGGAGTGATATTATGTGCGCTACCCTAAACCGGAATCCGAACCGGAACAAAATACTATGCTACTGAACCCGAACCCGAACCGAACCGAAATAATGATCGGTTCGACACCCTGATTTTAACCGACTGCCAATAAAATAAGGGTTTTGCTAGCTTTCGGGCATCTCATTGTCGCTTCGAAGACAATAAGTTTGCGGTTCCTAATATTAGTATACGTATTAATGTTATTATTTTTATTTTTATTAATATCATTATTATCATTATTATTGTTTTCATTATTATTAGCCAATAAGAAGCAGAAGAGCGAATCACGAAGCATGAATCTTGAAAATAATAGGCTGTCAGCGACTCTACTACACACAACTAAGGAGAATTTACACCTTACGGGCAGGTGGTGTTGAAAATAAAGGAAGTTAATGCTCTGTCGATATTAGGCGCACATTTGATATTTTTCATCTCGGTGTTGTAACAAATACTGCTGTGTGCCGCATAAAAATAAGAATTGTTTCCGAGGCTTCCGCAAGATGACGTGCATTTTGCATACCTCTGTGTGGATACAAAATTAATTGGCCATTCTATAAATCCTCCCGTGGCAGCACAACGATGTGGCAGCACAACGATCGAGACTCTTATGTTTTTCGCTTGGAAGTCACCTTTTTACACTAAGAGATAGCTCAGCCCGAACCACTGGAAAACCATGTGCTCACCATTATAACGCTAAAATAATGCACATGTATCGTAGTAGCTGACATCTTAAAGATTGCAATGTTAACTTTCATCTTATTAACTTCAAGTTTAGTTTATTTCTTCATGATTCGTTATTTCAATTTCTTAATAACTAATTGCGAAATATCATTGGGTTCGGGGTGATAATAAGTTTCTCACGAGTCGGCATGACCTTCATTTCTTGAGCTTTCAGTTGGAGCACTCGGAAAGCTTAGCTCCTTTCTATTAAGAGAGGTTCGACGATTCACCAGGTCCAAAATCTTTTCTACCTCGAAATGAAGTATGCAGCGTTTCAATGAGCGGGGCTGGAAGTAGTCAGCTTCCTTGGCAGACTTAGTTTTAGGATGTGAATGCTTTCCCATTCAGTGTGTGTATTCCTCAGGTTTCCCTCTTAGTTCGGAGTGATATGGCTTTCCCACAGTTCTTAGCGCGGGCGGCTTGCACATTTTGGTGTGCGTCTTTTCACTTGTGAGGTGATTTTTATATGCCATTTTCAGTAAGTCTTGAATTTATACAAGAGTGAATTCAGGCATGAGGTGATATTGGTAACATTTTAAGAGATAAAAAAAAACGGCAACGTGATTCGCCTCCACCCAGCCTCACATCTATGATAAGTGGTGCTGCTGAAACTGGAACCCACACGTACCTCATAATACCAACCAAGCGGAAATACGAGTTAATACAAACCTAAGTTGACAAGGAGGCCTGGAAAATCGACTGTTGGTTTGCATGATGGGACCCAGCCCAAAGCATGGGCTTTTGGGATTTACATTTGAATACGCTTCTAGAGTGTATATCCCAACCGAAGTTTGATAGCTCAACGAGATAATTTTGTCTGTAAGTCGAATAAAACGCACCATGGTATAGTAACAGTTATAAGGGTATTTGCTTATTTTAAACATGAGTGTAGATATTTAAAAACTAACTTAAAGGCATTCAAATTTTACATCGCACTACGGTTATACCAGTGTGGAAATAATGCAAATTAGTATTATTTCCCGCCCTACCTGCGTAACTAGCGTTCTTGGGCACGTCACCCGAGAGCTCTTGTGTTGACCACCTCACGCAACGGAAGCGGGATTGTGAGAATCGAGAGACTTAAAAAAAAAAAGAATTAGCATCGACATTGGGCGGGAAGCCCGTGACGGGTACTATCTATAATACACAATATTTATATAAAATTACTTGTTTGAAGTCTACGAACATCAATATTACATTAACGCAGCTTTCGTTATATAACCTATTGGAGAGTTTTACTATTGCACATAGGAGCAAACGCAAGCGCTGTGCGTTTGCGTTAGCGTTGGGTGCTCATCCTGCGCATGCACGTCGTCGCCACGCGTCAATCCAAGACGCAATTTGGGCTCCGCCAATGTGCGATAGCG
Organism: Ixodes ricinus; assembly: GCA_037355805.1. Classification (NCBI taxonomy): domain Eukaryota; kingdom Metazoa; phylum Arthropoda; class Arachnida; order Ixodida; family Ixodidae; genus Ixodes; species Ixodes ricinus. Next base: position 1,884 of record JAZHYW010067881.1, on the reverse strand, counting down.
ACAGAGCTGCTTTTATTTTGCGCGACAAACCTTGCTTACGCTATTCTAAAACTCGCTGCCAAATTAATCGACTCAAGAAACGCAGGGTCGCAGCCCTTAAAGGAATTCTGAACCGAAATTTTGATCTCAAAATACAAGGCTAGAGGGTAGGTGGGACGCTGCAAAACCAGAAACATCACTCATGCAGCAATATCTCTAACGCAGTGGTTCTCAACCATTGATGTTTCACTGACCCCTTGTGGATCGGCGAAGATGACGGAGGACCCCCTTCGTGGTGAAGGGAAGGGAAAGGTATGGGTTAATCATGAGAACAATTTAATCGATCAATACTACTAAGGGGTGTGAAGTAGACTTCTCTTACTGATGTGCACACTAAAGATTGGAACGTTTCTTCTTAATCTGAAAAAGAGACAACTTCTATTGTCTGGCTTGACTAATGAAGCAGGGCTTACGCGGGTTCCTAGAATGCCTTTGCGGACCCAATTTGAGAACCACTGATCTAAGGGATAGCAGTATTTTTGGAAAGAAGAGCGCGATTGAGCACGGTCGACGAGGCCGACAAGATAAGTCATGTCACGATTCTCATTCCCTCTCATCCTTGCTTCGTCCAGTCGAGCTGGTGAGCCGAAGTGAGGAGGAAAAGCGAGGCCGCTTCCCCTCATTCTCACAATTTCCAGGAGGGACAATGACGCTGATAGCCCTCGCTTGATTTCGCCCTTTTTTCCAAAAGTACGGCCATCCGTTTGGGATATCGACGTGTGAGTGATGTCTCGGAGTTCGTAGCATACCGTTCAACGCTTCTGCGGCCTTATTTTTGCAAAATCCAAATTTCGGTTCAGTATTCCTTCAAGCGCCCATAGGACATGGCTATATTTTTAATCCTACAAGTATAGTATTATAATACAGTAATATTTGGTAATACGTATCAGTGCTATAGTTAGACATCAATTTATTTCAGAGATCTACAATAACATTTGTGACACGAATCTCACTCTTTTGATAACTCTTAGTTGTCTTTCCGCGCAAACATAACAGGAAAATGCCGACCCGTACTGGCAGAAACGATATGTCGAATATAATTTCTCTTCTATATACAATGCAGCACTCCACCATTTGAAACAGTGTGGTGAGTGGGGCAGTTGGTATTGAGACGACATGATGAAAAACAGGGTACACAGGAAAGGGCATTAGGAGAGAAACACATGGAGCACGCACGCGCTGATTCGCAACTAATATTTATGATGTCAGGTGCGAGTCTGCACTTGTGTGTTCTAGCTCTTTCTGTCATCTTGTCCACTCCGGTATGCGCTGTTTTTTTTAACTATGTAGGTGCCCATTGAAACCTCCGCTTTAAACACCCCTATCAACGGCAAAAGAAGTGAACAGAAAATAGGAGCCTTTTTTGGCGGGTGAGGAGTGGGCGATAAATAACAAATTTTCGGGACTATTGTGTCCGGAGAACATCTATTTAAAATGCTTTACGCGGTGCGACTATCCCCCGGTTGAGCACTATCCGAGGATGTTTTTGTTTTAGACTCTTCATTATGTCGAGTCAGGACGGAACAATAAAGTACGATAACGACGATATCTGCGTGGTAATGCATTATGCTGCCTAAGCGCGGCAATGCAAGCCTGTTTTAGAAGCTAATTAGTAGAAATTTGTCAAGGTGTGCTGTCTATAAATAATTATTTCTACTTGCTCACTATACTCACTGGCATCATTAGAAACGTAGGACGAGGCGAAGCAGAATCATATTTTATCGCTTCAGTGCGGAGACTCCGCTTCTTTTGCGGGGTTGTGGTGACGTCAGAAAGACGCCGAGACTCTGATTGGCTCTGATTGAAGCGCATAGTGGGTAGACCTTGCGGCAGCTTATATTGAGG
>JAZHYW010067880.1:0-21133 GCA_037355805.1 Ixodes ricinus | reverse complement strand
AATGTCACGTTACCTATACAAACAATTAGGTGTCCCCGCTAAATTTGGCGGGGAAATTGACGTTATACAACCTGACGACACGTGAACTATTCACTAATTTAGTTTCTCCGCTAAATTTATTTGAACATTGAAAATTCAAAGTCCTATTATCCATTTATGCATTACAGGCCTTCAAAACTGATGATCTCTGCTTTTTTTTTTTCTCGCGTCGTCGTCATCTGGTTGTTTGAAGGCAAAATAAATACAATATTTTTAAATATTGTATTTCTTTTGTTTGTTACTTTCGTTTCCCTCTTTGCTTTCTTAGCGTGCTTTTTTTTTTTTTTTGCTTCCACGAGCAAATGTTGTCTTTTTGGAGATGTCACCTCCTCTAAAACGGCGCCGTTGCCCTGTGAAGTGCTGCCAGATGAGTGATCGCGAAATCGAGTCTTCCAGCAGCCATGTCGCCCCGAAAGATGACAATTTGAATGTTATTTGGCTGGAGGCAATCGGGCGTTCGCGTAGCGAGAAACGTGTCCAGGTATGTTCTCGTCATTTCGCTCCGGAGGCCTTCGAGATTCGCACCGGGTGCACCGAACGACCATGACTAAGAAACAGCGGTTACGCAAAAGCCTGGCACAGCCAGGTTATTACGCAACAGCTATCAGCAGAAACCTTCGAACATCCGAATTCTGCGTTAAACGACAGATTTTTTTTCTCGGCTTCCGACCCACTTTACGTAAAGTTGTTTGAATTGAATGTGTACTGTTATCGTAAATCTTGGCTTGTGATTACGCCTTTGTAGATCATCTTATTCGTTCTGCTGGAGAGACGCAAACGACGGGCATAACAAAATCGTTTGCATAGTCCGCATTCCTCGCATAAGCCCTTCCCCAGTCATTTTGCGAAACACGGAGTCCGCACCGTCCTCACTTCTCAGACTTTTACCTGCTTTAGAGCAGCTTTGTACCTGCTAGTAGGTATGTCTACTGAAACTTGAAACTAGGGGCAGTGCCAGAGGAAAAAGAGACAAAGTCTGGAAAGCTTGCTTGCCCTCCCCATTTCTGAACTCTCAAGTGATTGTACCATAATAAATACACCAACGCCTCTTCCCAAAATAAAGAAAAAGTAACTATGTTCAGTACGTAAAAAATGGTCTTAGTCCATGCATCTGTGAGCAGGTAGGAAAGCTTGCCCAAATTTATTCACACAGCATGATGAGCGCTACCATCTCTCAGGAGATTTACAGGAAAATATCGGTGGTGACTTACGTTTCGCTGAAATTCTGTATAACCGGTCGTTTGCAGGACCGAATCATCTACTCGAGCGGTGTGCGCAGTCCAACAACACGAAGCATAAGAAACGGCAGATTTAGGACAACAATCCGGAGTCCATTGATCAATGAAAACGACGTAATTTTGTTGAAATCACTCCGCAGCTTTTTAATCACGGTATGCGTCGGGAATCTTTCCCATTTTGAAACGAAGCGAAGGCAGATTTACTTTTAAACACACTCGCTGCCACAGCTCGCTGCGTCCTCCCGGACCAGCTGGACCGGATCAACTGACGACGGCGGGACTGAACCTGTTGAACCTCAACCCCACAACAACCATTTGCCCTCCGTGTTACTGTGGGTTTCTACTTCCAAGCCCCGCACCACACACCACGATCGTTTCAGTTCTTTGTCGCATCGAGGTGTAGCACCAAACAAAACGAGATCGCCGAAGTCAACGCAGTGCTGTCGTGAACGTTGGCTTGTGGTTGCGCACTCGAGGACCCTGTGACTCCCTTCGCTTTCAAAGCACACACAACGATTAGGAATGATACTTTGCCGTCTTCCGGGAACATCACAGGTGCACTTCTCAGGTCACGTCTTCGCTACATGTGCTCGCAAACCGCAAGCTTCTCGCATCTCGTCAAACCAAAACAGTACCGGGGCCAACGGCACCTCCCCCGTCCCTCTTCCAATGCGCGGCGTCCGACAAGAGGACAAGACGCGCCGGAAGTTGAGACGCTGCATACTCTGCAGCCAAGTCAATCCAAGAGCAAATCCAAGAGTGAGGGGCGGGGCGTACTTCTCCTCCGCGGGGGTCGAAAGAGCGGGAGTTTCAAATGTGGAGAGGTTGTGACTCCGACTAAATTATGTCCTGTGGCGTAAATATTGCTAAAAAAATTTGTTTTCGCGGAAGATTTGTTTTGTGACATGCTTGTCCCAGTTAGGCTGTTTGAAAGAACACTTTTCTTTGTAAAGTTACCCTTTAAGGTTCGCGTCATTTGATCCGAGACAGTCCCCGCTTAGAACTGCAGTGACGGCGAGCAATACTCGCACCGAACCTATGAGAAATTCCGCAGTATTCGTTGAGGGCTCTTTGTATTGTTTGCCTGCTGTTCATTGGGTGAGAGTATAATACGTGGCATCTGCCCGGTTCATCTGACTGGCCTGTTCCGCGCAGAGAAAAAGAAGGTGTAGACGTGCGAAAAAGTGCGAATTTATTGTGAACTTGAGCGCTTCATCGCGCGTCAGTTATAAAGTAATCTCAAACTATGCACAAACAATTAGATGTGAACAGATTTTAAATTAAAATTCTACCGATTAAGCCTTAGAAATTGTCTCCATTTGGAAAATATTTAATTTGTCTCCGTCTTCCGTCTAATTGTCGAAACCACGGAAGAAACCAGCTCTGCCTCTGCCAAGATGCCTTTCTCAGCATCAAACAAATCTTTACTGTCATTGATGTGCTGAAGTGATTTGGGGATTTTGTGTACTGTGAATGTTGAAAGTTCGAACCCTGTGTACTTAATGAATATACGGCAGAGTCCATAACGACTTCATACTCACGGGACATTGTAGCTTGCCCAGTAGCTTTGCTTTTGAAGATGTTCGCTGAGATCCTCAGACATTGTTATATTTCTGTAACAAAAATTAACACTTGTTCATCATTTTTAGGGCTCACCTCAATATTAGAAACCTACGGCATCTGTTCGAGTATCCAGAGAACATTCTTCCCGATGGCTTTTCGAGGAGTGAAAAGCTTGTAGTCCAAAACCATCCACTGATTATTGTACCTAAAAGAAGGAAGACAAGCCGTAGTTAAACATTTGAATATAATAATTAAAAAAAAAAACACTCGACGAGCTGAAAAACAGTAATACTACTCATTTAAGACGAAACTTGTTTTTTTCTTCAATTTGTTTTGACACTAAAACACTAAAAACATTGTATCCGCCTGATATATTCTGAATATTTGTGCTATGAGCTTTAGCATGTGGTAGTAAAGACTACATAAACATACCTAGTCTTATACCTACAGAGTGTGTGAAATCTAAGAGCAAACATTCCCCTCGTGACGAGACCATTATATTACATTTCAGATTGTGATACTCCGCAAGAAAGTACACACAATTCTCACACATAGGATTGTTCTCACACATAGGGCACGTGACAAGCGGTCGGCTGAAGAGACACGAGCTGGCTCGTGACAGAGCGTGCAGCGCGAGGCTGGGGCCGGACAGGAACGATGGAGCCGGTCAGGCCCATGGCGGTCCCCGAAGCGGTCCACCAACGACGTTCGGACCAGGAAAGGCGAGAACGGCGAGCCCCGGCCATACCGGCCTAGGCCACGACGAAGTCGGAGTGGTTCCGCAGCGAAACTCGGCCTGTGATAGTCCGGAACAGCTAGCCTACGCAGCACTAGCATGGTGATGTGTTCAAGAGTAGACACACGGAACGACGAGGAGGAAGCGAGCTCGAGCTGACCGACGCGAACCAGCCAGACTGCCGTACGCTGCCGTTTGCCGATACCGGAATTACTCTAATTGTAAATAGTTGTTTCTATGTGTACTAAAGGTTTATTGGTAACGACTATGATTGCTCCATGGCTTACGATATACAACACATGGGAAGGACAATCCTCAGTCCTGGACACGGACTCCTACTGCGAGCTCTGAACGACGGGCGAAAACCAGGATCGGCGGGCCCGGACTGCCGGCTCTCAAAGATGGGAAACCGGGAAGTACAGTAAACCCATTCGCTGTCTTCTCGCTGTGTTGTGTCACTACCTGAGAGACGAACGAAGCACAGACCGATTGGATGGCGATTATTAGAGAGCGATCCCACAATATTAATAAACTGGATCGAGTACAGAAGACGGCCGCTTGCTTCGTTTTTAATAACTTTGGACGAACCTTCATTGCCGTAGTTTTAACCAGAGCCAATTTACTGTGCTTGACTGAAATAAATCGGCGTTCTCGACATAAGTTTTTGTACTAGTAAAAATAATGGCCATTATAGTGTAGACCTGTATGAATTTATAACTTTTAAATAAAGATAGGTTACTCGACAAAGACACGCTCTAATAATAATTCCTTTTCAATCGCGAAATATTTGCTTTAGGGATTATTTTTCCCACGAGCTCTAACGAAACAGAATGATCTCACTGAGAGTGTTGTTATGCAAACATTATTGTCGTCATTTGCATTCAATTTAAATGAGCTCCTTTTTTGTTCCATATTTGTTCAAGTGTACCACAACTTATTTTCATTTCTGTGCTTATCAGCTTGTTGTATTTTTTTCCACTGTACCCACCTGCGAAAATCTCATTAAGAAATCGCACTATTAATATATAAATAACTAATTTTAACAAATTGGAAAAAATGCGATCTGATAATTTTTTTCCGGGGAGAAGTGCAATGCAGATATTTTTTGAGCCGTAAATTTAAGGCTAAAGTACATATATAAGACTTATCTATCCAAAAGTTCGAAAGTGAAAATGTTTATATTATTTTGATCTCAGCAGTATCGCCTTCCTCGCTGGTCAAGAAAAAAAGACAGAAACGAATGAAGAACCAAACAAAGAAACTATACGGTAGTGTTTTTCTACACTATAAAAAAAACTGATGGAGTGAGCGGGGGCTGTGGCCACCTAGAAATCGCTCAAACACCTGGATGCTGTTCACGAAATATCCAGTATTTATTTATTTATTTGCATCCCACCGACAGCCAGAGGCCTCCCACATTGCCTTTCGAAGATATTAGTTAAACGTAATACAGTAAACGCATGCCTGCAGCTTCTGAAAGCACCACCAGTTTCAACTTCATTACGCATAATACACGTCAGTTACGTTGATTCCAGAGTCAAGAATGATGGCGGCAGCCCAAGTAAGCCCAGTCGCAGGTATATACGAAGATAGACCAGACAATTATAGAATAAAATGTCTCACTAGAGGAGTCCTAATATTTGGCTTAAAAGCTGGTTGGAAAGAAGACGAAGTGATTATAATGTGCCTATACAGATATAGAGACCATAATTTGGTTTAAATACCATTGCCAGAGTACGAAACGCAGCCCGTGGCTTATTATATTCGCGCTATTCACTTCGCGATTAGAGAGGTTGTGCACTGCGGATTGGGGCAGACGCAAGAGCTGTGCGTTTGCGCTAGCGTTGAGTGCTCCAAAATGCGCATGCGCGTCGTCGCCACGCCGCAATTCAAGACGCAGTTTGGGTTCCGTGCATGCGTAGTGGCGACGACGCTACTTCTTTACGGACACAAAGATTTTGTAGACGCTATTCTAAAACTCAATATATTTGCTCATCGTTCTTACCGCCAAACAGACAATCTCACTTACTGCGAAGCGACAACAAGGTGTCTATTTACAGGCTTTACTCACGTGCCACTGTTCAATCTCCCAAAGATGGACACCCACTGGGAACCGTTTGAAGCAAGCCGCGTAGCAACCATGCCTCTAACCCAAGTGAGCGGAGCGCTGTCTGGTTTCACGAGGTTCCAAAGACTGCCATTGGCGTTTTCGAGAGAGGTTTCAGTAACTGCCTAAAATGGAAAAAAAAGATTTTGCTATGTTATCACTAGGGCTGGGCAATTGATCGATTAACATACCAATTAATCGACGAATGCTTTAATCGTGATTATTTTTATTAACCGGTTACTCTGTACAATTTCGACGAACCAAAAGAAAGTAAAACTCAACGCTTTCGCCACGCAGACGTGGACGAGTGCACCTGTATCAAGGGCAAAGGTTAGGTGAAATTCTACCCTAAAGTAAACTGTACAGGTGATATTTGTAACTCCAGCCAATTGCAGAGGGTCACACGTTTACCGGCCACTTCAACCCCGTTTGAGTGTCCGATTAGTGGAGCAGAGACTATTGGGAACAATTAAGGGAAGTGGCTGTTGCCAGAGCATACCAACAAACTTCTTTACCTCGTGTAGCTGAAAGAATAATCTGTGAATGTGAGTGTCCCTGAACTGTTTTCAACTAAACATCGAGTTTGATTTGAAACCAACATTGTATGTGGCGCCGTTTGTCACATTATCAACAAAAAACAACAACAAAAAATGAATTTTATATATTATGCAAGGAAATGAACGAGAGCGATTCATCGATTCATTACTCGATTAAATAGTGGCGATTAATCGGGTTAAACGTTTTATTCGACGCCCAGCTCTAGTTGTCACGTAAAATTGTAGTTTGCTCCAGAAAACCTGAAGCGTTTTTCTTCCACAAAGCACTTAAGAGAGTCAATGACTCCAATTTACGAAGAACAAGGAAAGAGCTTGGTGAAGGACGATGTAGGAAATATATGATATGATCTCTAAAAAGTCATGGCTGTAGTAGTGATCACGGTGAAACGTCACGCGCAGTTTCGCAGCGCTGACAGCTGTTTAAGGTCGAACCATATGTTGAACCTTGTCATTCGTTCAACTTTAATCATATATTATACTGATTAACTCTGTTAAAGGAACGTGATTAACGCTTCTTTTTTTATGTTATCAAACATTCTATTGTATGTCTTTTTGTGGGAGTTTAATTTTATAGCTATTTTGTGTATGCACATGTACCCAATGTATTTCCTTCTAACTAATCATGCCCTTTGTGCGCTGCGGAAAAGTCTTGCCACCTGATGATGGCAAGACTTTTCTAGGGCAGCCAACAGACATGATGACGCAATGCCCGTCTTGTCCAGCTAGAAATGCGCTGAATCACGAGGAAAGAGGCCGTTCTTTGAAGAAGCGTGATAGGCTATACAAACGTGATTTTAAGTCAGCTTTTGTATCAGGTCTAGAAACCGCAAAAGGATGCCATCCTGGCGTTCGTGTGTAAGCTTTAATCCCCCAGAGTGACGCTTAAAACATCCAACACAGAAGCGACAACGTTATCTACCGAACCATTATCATCTTCTTTTTACAACCACGTTGTCATTCACGAAGAAAAATACCCCTGTTTACGCTGCTTGCATAAAATGCTCACTATTTGATTGGTCTAGCTTGGCTAAGAAAGTAGAGCACAGCACCGGTGCTACAGATGCGCCAATGTATATGCCATACTTCTCTAAGTATTAAGCACCGTAAAAGAGATGGAGTTGAATTAAATGTAAAACACAGCCAATACCATGAAGCCGCCCACTCGCTAGTATTCTGAAACTTAAACACTCCGCCTGTGTCCATACATTCTCGCATAGAATCAAAGATGCCCTTGTAGGGTACCGATTAAAACAAATAAACAAAGTCAATGAAGAACGCAGCCGCATTCTCGTGAGTACTATAATTTAAGTACTCCACTATCACCTGCGAGTTCTGCACCAGAAAAGGGTATGTTCTTGAAGGGTTGAACTGTTTGATGCTTTGTGGAAAGGGACCTTTTTCACCTATCTGGTGAAACCTGAGAAACGTGGTGTCGCGTTCTTATGAAAATGGAGTCCGTCTCCTTCAGGCAGAAAGGAAGCGGTTGTTTGTTGAATTGCCACAGTATATGTTTGGGACCAAGTACTTTGGAGCAATATCTAAGAACATCAAATTGACGACTATAGACCCGAAGAAAGTCAGGGGTGCTGCTTGGAGCGGTGCATTAGCCTTGAGTTGTGCAACTTGGTAATGGACACCAAGAAAAGCAAGGCTGGCCAACTAGAGGCCTTTTCACCGTCAAAACACATAAGGAGGGTTCCCCATTTATGATTATTGTCACTAGAAGATGAACTTGGCAACGGTCGGTGAGCCAATAACAACCGAAGCAACTAAGCACCCTGCATCTAAGTGACTCCTTTTGGTGGGGAAGTCACAGGCGATTGTGGCATACTTGCATATTTGTAGTCACGAGAATGCCGCTGCGTTCTCCATTGACGTAGTTGATACGTTTTACTCGGTACCCTATGAGGGCCTCTTTTTTCTGGGCTTGAATGTGTTGACACAAGCGGAGCGGTTATGTCTCAGAATACCAGTGGTGCGGGAGTGTACGGTTGAATGGAACTGCTTGAGTTTTATCTTCAGTCGACCTTCATTCGGTTTAACGGTGCGCACTACTTACAAAAAGAATGACATATGCATTGACTCATGCGTTGCACCGGTGCCGTGTGATATTTTCTTGGACACGCTAGACCAATCCGTTAGTGAGAATTTGGATACACGCAGTGTCAATAGGATACTAATATTTGTGGACACTGCGTAATTGTAAGAGAGCTGATAAGATTTCGGTGGATAACCTTGTCACTTCTGTGTGGGATGCTTTAAGTGTCACTCTGGGAGATGAAGTTTACACATGATTGCCAGGTTGCCATTCTTTTGGAATGTCTCGAACTGAGACTGATGTTCACTAAAAACCACATTTGTTGGGTCGGTGATCTCCGCAGAGAAAAGGGCTTTTGCGTCATGATTCAGGTTATTCCAAGCTGATCACGAGAAGTATGCGTCATCATGCCTGAAAGCTGCCATAGAGAAGTCTTGCCATCCTACGCTTCAATACAGCTTTGGGTGGCAGGTTGAACGACATGGCACTGCGGGTTTGCAGTGTCAGTATTGCTGTCTGTGGCCGAAAAGCTTCCCGGAAAGATTAAGACAGGACACCAACAACGTAGGGAGCGACCAAACAAGGGTTCACAGGTAATAATGTATTTACATACGTTGTCTCCTAATATGAAAAAAAAAATAGCGGGGTGGTATAATGTGCCGGTCATCTTGGCGCCTAACAAAGTGTTGCAGCTATGCTCCATGGTTGCTGATAGGGGGAGAAATTAAAGAAATGTACTCTAAACCACAGAACAAGGTACGGTAAGTGCAAGGGGGTGGGGGTGGTGCATCGAATCCCGTTAACTTGTGGTCGAGCATACATCGGAAAAAGGGGTCGTTGCGGCAACGACCGAGCGCGCGGACACACGTTGTCGCTGAGATAAGCTTTGAAGGGCTTTACTCTGTGGGACTTGCAAATGTTAGCCAAACTTTGACTCTATTACGATATTAGGGAAAGGGGCTGATAAAACTGCAATAGAACTGTTTGGAGTGTATGAGCTAGGAAAGGAAAACGCGACATGCGTCGGTTAAATCAATCGAAGAGTACAGTGCTTTCCCGTCTACACCTTCCTCGTTTTTGTTGCTTGTGCTCGGTTTCCAGTTATTTCATAAACCAACTCGCCTTACTCGTCCCTTTGAGCTATTGAGAAGTTTAGAAACCTTAGTCGATTTACGATGCACGATCAAAAACATAGTGCAAGCTGTTTGTAAAATATACATCTAGGTCTCACAAGAAGCAATGTTTTAGAATGTGTGTTGAGCAATATTAAAATTGGTTAGACTAGAGGTACTTACCAGTTGAAAATGAAATTACTGTTGCAGTATCTTGATGGTATATTAGCAGTAAGTCCCTGGCTTTAACCTAGTTTTTTTCCTCGTTAAGAATGATGTGATGACTATTTAGTGCGAGACGAATTCGGTTTTCCTGTAACATTTATTGCCTCATTTGCGCAGGGGAATAATTCGAAGTTTCTTGGATTTAGTCATCATATAACAGCGTTTCACCTGACCTCGACGTCTGTGCATCAGTTACAGCCCCGCAATCAATCAATATATTCCCCAGTTCCCATTTCCCCAGTATAACTTTATGTATTTTATTTTGCATATATATTTTTTTAAATTTGTAATGTGTGTGTTTTGGGGGTTTCTTTCCCTTCTTGTATTTTTGTTTTGATGCAGGAAAGAGAAAACCGCCGTGGTTGCTTTTGAGCACACAAATATAGATTAATATTAATATTACACTAAAATTTTGTTACATACCGTGCCCCTGCATTCCAGCATGCGTCTGTTTTTTCTGGATTTGATTTAATCTCCAAATTTCAAAATGAAGGCTCAAATAATTAAAACATAATTTAAAATAGCATATTAACACGTTTCAGGGAAGTCTTAGCAACGCCTTTAGTCGCCGAAAATGCTTGCGAAAATAAAAGAACGATAATCAAACAATGAAATTGATTACTTTTTACGGTAAAGCCTTCTATGGAATGAAACTTGCTATTATTATTATGTATAAGCTCTTAATTTAGAACACTTGACTGCTGTATACCTAAACTGAAAAGAAGGTTAGGCACCTATGGTATTCATCGATATTTTTGGTATACTATGCGTCCTCTGTTTTGTCATTTCGTGAACATGCTGAGCGACACTTAGTGACACTCGAGCACTTAATTGAACGAATCTTCGGAAAGAGTAAAGAAGTTTCCTTCACATATTAGAAAATGATACAAAAAAAACGCAAAATATTGGATGACAGTATTTCTTGAAGAACACAAATGTTTCGAGGAGCCATACTTACTAGGCCTGCTGAGGAAAGGTAGAAATCGTCTAAAGAAACCAGCTTTCCAGGGTATGAAGACATACTGATAGTGCGTCCAGGAATAATTTCACCTGAAGGAAAACAGGGGTTGCAATATTTGAAAATGTTGAAAGCTTCAACTCGATGTTGAAGAGCGTAAGAAAAAACGAGGAGCACTCTTCTCTCCACAATCACCTAAACACCTATTTTAACCAGGGTGTCGAACCGAACCCGAACCCGAACCGAAAACCGGATCAAAACCGTTATTTTTGACCGAACCGGAACAAAACCGAAACCGAAATCGAACGCTTCATATTGAACCCGAACCGGAACGAAACCATAATCTGCTGTAGCGGTTACCGGTTCAACGAAAACGGTTCAGGGCCAATTGTGTCAATAATTGGTCTAAATAGGAAAAGTTGCGGGCGTATAGTTTTCTTATGTTGTCAAGACTAATCCTGCATACTGTGAGATATTTTTACATTTCGTTTCTATTGCATACGTAATAAAAAAATACATCGTCGTCTGGAGAGCTTCAACTTTCCTTTGTTTCTTGGTTGGACCCTGGTGGCGCGGCAGCGGCGGCGCCGATTTCAAAGCACCGCTTGGCCGCTTGGCTACGAAATGTCCAAGTCTCGGAGCGGATTGCGCCACTCTAGGCACGGAGGCCTACGCGTCCGCGAATGTTTGACCTCAAGATGGACCGCAGTTGCAGTCGATAAGCCATTTAGCCAATTGAGCACCGACAGCCACGTGACCTTCCGCTTGAGGGCAGCGACACCCTGGAGGAAAGGGGACAAGTACCGCGCTGCATCGGCAGTATAGTTTGTAGGGTCGACTGTAGGCCATTTCAATGAGAAACAATCTTTTCTTCAAAATGCTCAAAATGTTACCAACGTTGCTCGGCGATGATTAGCCGAGGCGCCGCGCCCCGGAAGGAGGCCAGGGAGAGGAGGGAAAGGGGGGAGAGAAGAAAATATGTCTTTGTTATTTATTTTTTTGTAGGTTGGTCGGAATAGCGACTTCAAGGCCAGCATGTCACCTGTTCAACCATTTTCTCATTTTTGTTTAAAGTCCTCTTTCGTCGTCTTCAACTGAGCATTTGAGAAACATCGTTTGCTGTGGTGGCATTACCGGAACTTTGTTCGGTGGCTGACAGGTACAAATGACCCGGTCTGAGTCCCTCAGACCAGGTCATTTGCATAGAGCGTTGTTTCCGATAAAAAGTCGAAGTTACTAGACAAAGCATCGCCACGACATCTTTAGAACAGCATTTTCCCGCCGGAACCCGAAGCGCTGTCAAGATGTAGTCACATTTCATTATGCTTGCGTGTTCACGTGCCCGGTCATTGACACATCGGCCAGTCTAGCGGATGTATACACGACCACAGCTTAACGGGATTCGATAAACTACCCCAACTGCGCACTCGACGTCCCTGTTTCTGTGTTTTACGGCACATTTGTTTCCTCTCATTCCCCTGTCAGCCACTCTGGGGCATAGCTACGACATCTTACTGGGCTTCGAAAACAGGTAGCATGTCTAAAAAACACGTGTGTGCAAAGCAAAACAAACCCAAACATATGGAGGGCAAGCAATCTAGCTAGAGACCTTTTTACTGTTTACAAAATCATAGCCCAAGGTGTGATCTTCACAGCCCAGCACGTGCGTGTTTGTAGCTTCGGAAAGCGAGCAAACCATATGCGCTATACGCCCGAACACTAAAGATGGCACCAGCCACAAGCTCTTTTTGGAAAGGTCTATAGACCCATCCCGAAAATACGTCCTCTTCTGGCAGAGATTGAAATACTGCACAGCTGCGTGTGCAAAAGACACCATAAAAATGGAAAGCCGATCGCTTGTATATAGTTCACTTATACATGTAATAGCCTTGCCACATTAATGGTGTATTTTGCGCACGTCACTGTGCAGTCTTCATATCTGCCTGAAGAGGAGTAGTATTAAAATGGGTCTATAGCAAGTATCTCGTGCTTAGAAAAGGCTGCAGGAAATGCTCGGTTATAATATTCAAAGGTCGAGTTAGGAACCGGTTCGAACCGGTTCGCGCTTATAGAACCGGTAACCGGAGTGATATTATGTGCGCTACCCTAAACCGGAACTGAACCGGAACAAAATACTATGCTACTGAACCCGAACCCGAACCGAACCGAAATAATGATCGGTTCGACACCCTGATTTTAACCGACTGCTTAATAAAATAAGGGTTTTGCTAGTTTCGGGCATCTCATTGTCGCTTCGAAGACAATAAGTTTGCGGTTCCTAATATTAGTATACGTATTAATGTTATTATTTTTATTTTTATTAATATCATTATTATCATTATTATTGTTTTCATTATTATTAGCCAATAAGAACGCAGAAGAGCGAATCACGAAGCATGAATCTTGAAAATAATAGGCTGTCAGCGACTCTACTACACACAACTAAGGAGAATTTACACCTTACGGGCAGGTGGTGTTGAAAATAAAGGAAGTTAATGCTCTGTCGATATTAGGCGCACATTTGATGTTTTTCATCTCGGTGTTGTAACAAATACTGCTGTGTGCCGCATAAAAATAAGAATTGTTTCGAGGCTTCCGCAAGATGACGTGCATTTTGCATACCTCTGTGTGGATACAAAATTAATTGGCCATTCTATAAATCCTCCCGTGGCAGCACAACGATGTGGCAGCACAACGATCGAGACTCTTATGTTTTTCGCTTGGAAGTCACCTTTTTACACTAAGAGATAGCTCAGCCCGAACCACTGGAAAACCATGTGCTCACCATTATAACGCTAAAATAATGCACATGTATCGTAGTAGCTGACATTTTAAAGATTGCAATGTTAACTTTCATCTTATTAACTTCAAGTTTAGTTTATTTCTTCATGATTCGTTATTTCAATTTCTTAATAACTAATTGCGAAATATCTTTGGGTTCGGAGTGATAATAAGTTTCTCACGAGTCGGCATGACCTTCATTTCTTGAGCTTTCAGTTGGAGCACTCGGAAAGCAGCTCCTTTCTATTAAGAGAGGTTCGACGATTCACCAGGTCCAAAATCTTTTCTACCTCGAAATGAAGTATGCAGCGTTTCAATGAGCGGGGCTGGAAGTAGTCAGCTTCCTTGGCAGACTTAGTTTTAGGATGTGAATGCTTTCCCATTCAGTGTGTGTATTCCTCAGGTTTCCCTCTTAGTTCGGAGTGATTGGCTTTCCCACAGTTCTTAGCGCGGGCGGCTTGCACATTTTTGGTGTGCGTCTTTTCACTTGTGAGGTGATTTTTATATGCCATTTTCAGTAAGTCTTGAATTTATACAAGAGTGAATTCAGGCATGAGGTGATATTGGTAACATTTTAAGAGATAAAAAAAAACGGCAACGTGATTCGCCTCCACCCAGCCTCACATCTATGATAAGTGGTGCTGCTGAAACTGGAACCCACACGTACCTCATAATACCAACCAAGCGGAAATACGAGTTAATACAAACCTAAGTTGACAAGGAGGCCTGAAAAATCGACTGTTGGTTTGCATGATGGGACCCAGCCCAAAGCATGGGCTTTTGGGATTTACATTTGAATACGCTTCTAGAGTGTATATCCCAACCGAAGTTTGATAGCTCAACGAGATAATTTTGTCTGTAAGTCGAATAAAACGCACCATGGTATAGTAAAAGTTATAAGGGTATTTGCTTATTTTAAACATGAGTGTAGATATTTAAAAACTAACTTAAAGGCATTCAAATTTTACATCGCACTACGGTTATACCAGAGTGGAAATAATTCAAATTAGTATTATTTCCCGCCCTACCTGCGTAACTAGCGTTCTTGGGCACGTCACCCGAGAGCTCGTTTGTTGACCACCTCACGCAACGGAAGCGGGATTGCGAGAATCGAGAGACTTTAAAAAAAGAAAAGAATTAGCATCGACATTGGGCGGGAAGCCCGTGACGGATACTATCTATAATACACAATATTTTTATAAAATTACTTGTTTGAAGTCTACGAATATCAATATTACATTAACACAGCTATCGTTATATAACCTATTGGAGAGTTTTACTATTGCACATGGGAGCAAACGCAACCGCTGTGCGTTTTCGTTAGCGTTGGGTGCTCCATCTTGCGCATGCACGTCGTCACCACGCGTCAATCCAAGACGCAATTTGGGCTCCGCCAATGTGCAATAGCGACAAAGCTGTTTTTTTCTTGCAATCGAAAAAACCTTGCTTACGCTGTTCTGAAACTCGCTGCCATATCAATCGACTCAAAAAACGCAGGTTCGCAGCCCTTAAAGGAATTCTGAACCTAAATTTCGACCTCAAAATACAAGGCTGGAGGATAGGTGGGACGCTGCAAAACCATGAAACATCACTCATACAGCAATATCTCTAACGCAGTGGTTCTCAACCATTGATGTTTCGCGGACCCCTTGTGGATAGGCGAAGATAACGGAGGACCCCCTTCGTGGTGAAGGAAATGGGATAGTATAGGTTAATTATGAGAACAATTCAATCGATCAATACTACTAAGGGATGTGAAGTAGACTTCTCCATCTGATGTGCACACTAGAAGATTGGAACGTTTCTTCTTAATCTGAAAAAAGACAACTTCTATTGCCTGGCTTGACTAATGAAGCAGGGCTTACGGGTTCCTAGAATGCCTTTGCGGACCCCATTTGAGAACCACTGCTCTAAGGGATTGCCGTATTTTTGGAAAAGAGGTGCGCGACTGAGCGCGGCCGACGAGGCCGACTAGATAAGTCACGTCACGATTCTCATTCCCTCCTCCTCGCTACGTCCCGTCGAGCTGGTGAGCCGAAGTGAGGAGGAGAGGAGCGAGGCCGCTCCCCCTTCTCAGATTTTCCAGGGGGACAATGACGTGATAGCCCTCGCTTGATTTCACCCTTTTTTTTCCAAAAGTACGGTCATCCGTTTGGGATATCGACGTGTGAGTGATGTTTCGTAGTTCGTAGCATCCCGTTCAACGCTTCTGCGGCCTTATTTTGTAAATTCCAAATTTCGGTTCAGTACTCCTTTACGCGCCCATAGGACATGGCTATATTTTAATCCTACAAGTAATACAGTAATATTTAGTCATACGTATCAGTGCTATAGTTAGACATCAATTTATTTCAAAAATTTAGATTAACATTTATGACGCGACCCTTTCACTCTTTTGATAACTCTTAGTTGTCTTTCCGCGCAAACATAACAGGAACATGTCGACCCGTACAGGCAGAAACGATATGTCGAATATACTTTCTCTTCTATATAAAATGCAGAACTCCACCATTTGAAACCGTGTGGTGAGTGGGGCAGTTGGTATTGAGACGACATGATAAGAAACAGGGTACACAGGACAGGGCAACAGGAGAGAAACACATAGAGCACACACGCGCTGACTCGCAATTGATATTTATGATGTCAGGTGTGAGTCAGCACTTTGTGTGTTCGGGGTGTTTCTGTCGTCTTGTTCACTCCGGCGTGCGCTGTTTTTTTAATTATGTAGTGCCCATGGAAACCTTCGCTTTAAACACCTCTTACCAAGCAGCAAAAGGAGTAAACAGAAAAATAGGTACCTTTTTGGCAGGTGAGGAGTGGGCGATAAATAACTAATTTAGGGGACTACTGTGCCCGGAGAAGATCTATTTAAAATGCTTTACGCGGTGCGACTATCAGTCGGTTGGGCACTATCCGAGGATATTTTTGTTTTAGACTCTTCATTATGTCGAGTTAGAACGGAACAATAAAGTACGATAACGACGATATCTGTGTGGCATTGCAGTATGCTACCTGTGCGCGGCAATGCAAGCTTGTTTTAGAAACTAATTAAGTATGCATTTGTCAAGGTGTACTGTCTATAAATAATTATTTTTCTACTTGCGTACTATACTTACTGCCATCATTAGAAACGTAGGGCGAGGCGAGACAGAATCGTATTTCATCACTTCAGTGCTGAGCGCAGGTTAGTCTGCTTTTTGCAGGGGTTATGGTGACGTCCGAACACCGAGCTCTGATTGGCTCCGATTGAAGGGTGTGAGTCAGTGGTTTAGCCAGGGGGGTGTTGGGGTGTCAGAACACCCCCGAAATTTCGACCGAACCCCCCCCCCCTTTCCGGGGCCTTCTCTCTTTCGGGCAACAGGTCGCTCGGTCGCGTCCTCGTCATATCGGCTCAAATGGCAAAAATAACGCCATCCACGCAGGACACCAAAGACCGGCTCACTCTCTGAGTCTCTGCCTAAATCGCAGTGTTGAAAGACCATGAGCACGCACAAACACACACAGAGGATAATTGCTCCGCCGATGCCTATGGCTTGTCAGGGATTCTCGGAAGATGTGGCTATTCTTCCGTATTCCTCGTCGAGGTGACCCCCAGAAGATCATCCCCAAACGTTCAGGTACCGCCTACGAGCACGCACAAACACACACACAGGATAATTGCTTCTGTTGACTCCAAGAGGGCACGAACGCCCGGAGAATACCATCCCCCTTCTTAACCCGGACGAGAAGGACCTCGGAAGCCCATAAGCGGGCAATTATCGTTGACAGTCCATCTTCCTTTTTAGCGCCGGACGCCTGAAGGAGGTATCGATGACAACTCGTTTCCCTCTTTCGTCGACGTTACGGGTGAAGCCATTCACCCTATCTACCGGGGCAGATAATCGTGGCTGAAGGTTGTCAGCGGAAGCCGTGCCCTTGGAACGCCGGAGGAGGGGTCGCTTTACGCGAGAACCCGCTTCCACCTCCAGGTACGGCCGCGAAGGACGCTCTTTACAGCACCCAGAAGGGTTGCGTGGTTAGTGTCGCAGGCGAGCGCCACCGCGTGGCGTTTGGATACAACACGATGGCAGACCGGCCGCAACGGGAGAGCGAGTCCCCTGACAAGCTTATAAGTTATAAAGTAGAGGAGGCGTTGGTCCCAAGAGGATGACGAACCTGCGCAGCTGAGTGGATGAACCAACTTTCGTGCAATTTTAGTCACTGATTTTAAGTGCGTGTTCCGTGTGCCTCGATGCCATGTGCCTGTTCTGAAAATGAGCACGCCTAAACGAGTCAAGCTCACCACAGACGACTTTTTTTAACAAGAAAGAAAAATCACCCACTACGTCAAGCGCACCATCAAAGTCTCCAGCAGAGCCGACACCTTCAGTTCAGACACGCCCATCCCCCTGCCTGAGTGAGAGCAATGGTCCTGAAAACGACATCGGACTTTATATCACATCTAGCCCAAGGAATTCAGAACTCAAGAATGATGAGATGAGACAAGGCGAAAGCTGCTATTGAATCCATGCACATCGGCGCTAACTACATCTTCCTGTTGGAAGCAAGCGGAGACTGAAGTTCCAGCCGCACTGGCTAAAGTCATATTCCTGGCTCCAGTACTCAGAATGCCAGAAAGGGGCTTTCTGAGGTGTCTGCGTGCTCTTCGGACAAGAGAACGCGGCAAAGGGCTGTAATCAAAGGCTCGGTGCTCTAGTGCGTACGCCGTTCACACGATGACAATGCGCGCTGGAGACCTTCAAGTCCCACAGCGAAGCAGAGTACCACAAAGCCGCCGTTCTGTTTGCAAGCAACTTCCTGCAAGCAGTTGAAAGAGAATCGGTTCACGAACAGCTGTACTCAGTGAATCGCCGTGAACGAGACAAAAATCGCAAGAAGCTTCTCTTGATAATCGACGTTGTTATTGTCTGTAGAAGGCAAGGAATTCATTTAAAAGGGCAACTCCGCTCAATTCCGGAAGATTTCGGGATGATGAGTGATTTCGAATCAAAAAGCCCTAGTAAAAGACACTACGTCGTTTGCTTCGCGAAAAATGGGATATATATTTTTAAATCTAATTTTAAACACGAGCGGAAATCGAAACCGAAACTTCGGCTCCGTCCGGCAACATTGGCCTCGGGCCGCCAAGTACATGGCCATCACGTGGTACGAGATGTCACGTGATCCTCGGCCCAACGACGGGCGGGATGGGGGCGGGCGGGTGGCAGGCGCGAGTGTCGTCTGCTCTGCACCTGCACTCTTCGCCACGTTTTGGTGTCTACGGCATTCGACGACGTCTGCACAACTGCGGCATAAGTCTGCGCACGTGGTGTCCATAGTGTGGACGAAACTCAGAGAGACTATAATCACAAACGGTGAGACGACGACAGTGGTTGTGACGCTAAAGACGGCGTGTAACGGCGGGACCACGGCGGGCGGCCGGTCTGCTCCCAGAAGCGCGCTGTGCAGGCGCGTACGCCAATCACGTGGACACCGCTGAGCGCAGAGAGGCAACGTTGCTGACGTCATGCGCTACGCTCGATGGGAGAAGTAAGAACAAGCAAAAGGGGGCCATGAAGATGACGTTTAGCTCAACTGTTGGCTCCGCCCATGCTGTAGCCTTGACTGCGCTGTTGGTTGTGCCTGAATTCGCGCCGCTCGAGTCAGCCGATTTCGGCAACTTGGCGAGCTGCAAAGTTTGCCGGACCGTTTAAGAAATATATAGACAGAACTGCGTCGTAATATTTGACGTGTGGTCTTCCTAGGCGATACTGAAGAGGACTGCATTGTTCTTTCAGAACCAAAATGAAGCGGAGTTGCCCTTTAAGAGGACACACGCGACGCGGGCCGCCTGGAGCTGGACCAACCAGTTGAAAACGATGGGAACTTTCGTGCGCCGTGCACTCCTACGTATGAAAGTGCAAGGCGGTGACGAGGTTCTCAGGGAGCACATTGAATCTGGACCTGGGAATGCGACTTACCTCAGCCCTCAAATTCAAAATGAGATCATCGCCGCAAGTGGGAGGATCATTCAGGACACAATTGTGAACCAAGTGAACAATGCGAAGTGCTTCACATTGCTGTCGGACGAGACAACTGACTTATCAGGTAGGTTTGACCTTCATCTCTCGGTCTCATAACGGCTTAAAAACAAGTTCTTTTAGGCGGTCAATAAGTTTCAGCAACATGGAACTTGCGTTAGGACACTTAACTTTACAATTAGTTTGCTTGGCTTGGAGGACACTAATCTTGGAATGATCGGAAACCATTAAATCAGTCGATTTCAAAAGATTTGGAGCATCTGTGAAAAGTGCAGAAGTTACCGCTTGTGATAAATTGGGGCGGGCGCATTTGGGCGCATTTTCAGGACCCCCTCCCCCCCCCCACCCAAAAAAAAAAAAACAAAAAAAAAACGATGCGCTTGCTTTTAATTTTTTGAAGTTGACTGATTTAGTGGTTTTTGACGATGCCCATCAAGTTTTCAGTTTGAACTATGTGTGTATTTGATTAATTAAAAGGTTAATAAAATATCAAATGATTAGCCGCCTAATTGCACGAGCAAGCTTGTTCCCACTGGCCGCCAAGCCGGGAAAACTAATGGCAATACCCAAAAAGGTCCTAACACGAGTTTCCTTGCTGCAGATCCTGGCCACCATGCCCGTCAGCACCGCAGAAGCAGAACGTTCGTTCTCAACGCTCCGTAGGCTGAAGTCGTACCTTAGAGCCTCAACATCACAGCAGCGCTTGCTAGAGCTCGCGCTTTAAACGTTCACCGCGATGTTCATGTCAGCCCAGAGAGGGTCCTCTCGCTCCTTTCTGTTGATCGCCGGCGGCTTCGCCTGAATGTAGTCCGTGCGGGAAAGCGGGATAAGAGCAATCGCCTGGTAAAATTTCCCAAGAGGTAGTAACCAAAGCTATCTACTGTTATTGTCGCACTTGATGTACAGGGTCTGAGCGAGAAAATTAAACCCTCCTTTTCGACCCGAATAAAAAAAAACTACGCATCGCCGAACGCTGAAACTCCGCCAGAATGTAACCCTATTAGTCTGAGCAAGATATCAAAGTTTCAAAACGTAGCGTCACCGAATTCAAAAGCTATGAGTAATTATAAAAAAATTTCAATGGGAGATTGGTGGCAGACGGTGGCTCACGGAGCTCGCGAGTACATGGAGATGAATGGGAGACGCTTCCCGGCCACGGCCCCATTTTCTCATTGAGATTTTCAAAAATTGCTTATAACTTTTGAATTCGATGATGCTACGTTCTAAAACATTGGCATCTTGCTCGGACCGCTAGGGTTACATTCTGGCGGAGTTTCACCGTTCAGCGACGCGTAGTTGTTTTATGCGCGCCGAAAAGGAGGGTTTACTTTTCTCGCTTGGACCCTGTACATATGGCAGTCTTTCATTTTCCATGTTATGTTCAAATCATTGTCTACAGGAATTGTTGTGCTTTCATGTATTAAATTTTTTTCTCTTAGTACCTGAATGAATGTACTGAGTCTCCTGCACTTTCTTATGTAGGGGTGATAGTGGAAATAAGAAGTGAGTCTTTGTTTTCATAAGAGCAGAGGAATAACCAAAAATATTCTCTTATGTTCGTAAAGAGTACAAATGTGAGCCATCTCTTCTCCTCCGGTCTCACCGGGGAAGTAAAACACCCCCTGAAAAATATTTCTGGCTACGCCACTGTAGTGAGTAGACCTCAAGACAGCTTGCTTTGACGTCTACCCACTATGCTTAAATCAGAGCCAATCAGAACTCGGCGTCTTTTTGACGGCCCCACAACCTCTGCAAAAGA
>JAZHYW010067877.1:0-12480 GCA_037355805.1 Ixodes ricinus | reverse complement strand
TCTTTGCAGGAAGGTGTGGGGAGAAGAAATAGTAACGATTACAAGTAATTTTAATAATTTCAAAGTAATCAGATTAATCGTGGGTCAATCCATGCCAATGGACCAAAAGTCAAATTTTTAATGTCTGGGATATGTACGAAAAAAATAGTTGTATAAAAAACCCGTCGCGAACTTCAAAAAACATTTTTTTTGTGAATTTTGTTTTTGCTGATGTCATGTTTTACATTTTTCAAATTTGCGTAAAACCTATGCAGTTCAGAAAAACATTGAAAACAAAACAACGATTGCTTACCACACAAATTTAGGTAGGGGATTAATTACTTAATAATATGTCCTTAATACATTAAAATATAAATATTGAGAGACGCCATTTTCAGTCCAAATAGGAGCTTAACGTGCCGGTGGCTGGGCAGACCAAGACAAAAAAGTCTTCTGCATTGAGTGATTTCAGTCGCGAGTTGAAGAGATCATCGGATGAAAAAGGTTGCTCCATTTCGACTGGTACTAAAGAGTTCTGCCAGTAAATGTGCTGGTCTTCACCTTACTCAATACGATTTCTTTTTCTGTATATTCTAGAGATTTCGCATTACACCAATTCGAGCAAGGGACTTCGAAAAGAACACAAGGCAGCGATCGAAGAGCCCGACATAGTGCAAGGACAGCTTGATGCGTTTGACGGCTTCAAACTCTGGCACAGCCTTCTTGAAGGCCAGTGTGGACCGACAAAGCGACTGGATGCCATCATTGTCCCAAAGGGCATCTCCAAGGTTTCTGCAGTGCGGTGAGTTGTTCAAAAAGCAGGAAATGTTGAAAAACAGCTGTTTGACTATTTTAAGTTTGTGTTCAAGAGAACAACTCTACGAAATGTAGTGCTTGTTTATAGCAACCAATCGTTGACAAGCTCTAAATGTTTTAGTGGCAGAGCTGAGCTTTTGTTACAGTGAAGAGTTTTAACAAGCACGAAAAAGACTTAATTGGAAGGACGCATTTCTCAGAGGAATTACCAAGCTGAAACTTATACTCAAAGTTAGTGTTTCTAATAATAAATATAGTAGATATGACATTAGTTGTAACTCATTCTTCAGACACGGCCTCACCAACGAACCTGTTGCAGCGAGGCACTATCAAGACGTCAGTTCGTGCGGACTGTTAGTGAAACCTGAATTCCCATGGTTCAGAGCATTGCTGGATATGATTGTACATGATTCCTGTGAAGACCCTCAACATGGCATTGTAGAGATTAAGTGCCCCTCCTCATTATGAGAAGATGGTCGAGGAGGTGAAGAAAGCGAACTTTTGCTCCAAAGTGGAGGAAGATTGCTCGAAGCTAAACACGTATCGCTCAGAGTTGAAGAACGCCACCCTGTATCATTGTCACGTCCTCGGACAAAATGACTGTTGCTAGGCAGCAGTGGGGCGATTTTGTTTTGTACGAGGAGAAGTTAATCTTAATTGAGCGGATAATGTTCAATGCGGAAGAGAGGGAGAGTGTAAGCGTAAAGCTAGAAGACTTTTTATTTTAATGTGTTGTTGCCTCACCGCGAATGCCGCAGGTTGTTGTCTGACACAGACGTTCAGTAAAAGACTGATCCTGCACCGATATACCGAGAAAGCGCCCACCCGCTACATTTAATTAGAACAAAAAACGAACTAAGTAGAGGATATATCAAGCATTTGTTGCAGACATATTAACCCACCTATACTCGTATTCACCTCAAGAACCACAGTAAAAAAGCCCTGCTCCTTGCGGAACGTTACTCATTTCTCCCTTAATGTGTTAAATTAAGGTATATGTATGTGCACCTTAGATTAGCTTGGTTATTTCATCAAGACACTTATTTCAAACCCAACAGATATAGTTTTTCCTCTGACAACCAAATCTTGTAAGAGCTGTTCGTGCAGCGCCTGCATAATGCGCAAGACTGTCCTTTTTCTAGATGTGACAACGAGTATAGCTGACCAAGGTGCTCCTCCTCGTCAGCCACTTCTCCAGGCACAAGCACTTCGGTGCAAAGGGGTGAAGCCCACTCTATTATGTTTCCCTTCTGCATTTTGGTCTTCGGCCTAATCAGGCCCCATCCCAAACTTTTCAAGATTAATTTTAAATTGTGTGTGTACATTTGCTCAGTATTTTCCGGTCATGGCAAGTTGTTTTTTGTTGTTTTTCAGAAAGAAAATGAAATAGTCAAAAGAGGTGTGCGCCTCCACTACATCGCAAGTAACTATCCTGAAGACATACATGGCCAGCAAAGGTTGCCATGCTTTAAGTTCACTTTAAGGATTGATTGCCAGCTCGTGCATTGTGTCTTGTGTCAACAGCAGTTGCAGTTTTTATTCTTGCCGAGTCATAAAAATGGCACACAGAAACAGTCAAACTACCCAAAAGAGCCAATATGCTATATTGTACAGACAATGTCATCACAATAAAATGTCATCTGTCAACAATGTTCAGGAATATTTGCAGATTGTGTTTTCTTG
The DNA here is from genome assembly GCA_037355805.1 of Ixodes ricinus. Taxonomy (NCBI): domain Eukaryota; kingdom Metazoa; phylum Arthropoda; class Arachnida; order Ixodida; family Ixodidae; genus Ixodes; species Ixodes ricinus. Next base: position 10,002 of record JAZHYW010067877.1, on the reverse strand, counting down.
ACTATTGGGAGTTTGCACTGCGACTTCAAAGCGGGTTTGGCGGCTGAGTGTATTAGCGCGTTGTAGCTTTGAGCATATTGACCGAAAGCATGCACCGTTGACTCCAATAGATCCTGAGCTCAATCTTTGTCCCTGCAGATTCAGACGAGCATGGTACGGGGGTGAGGTCGTACATGTGATACACGGTAAAAATCCTAAGGTAGCAGTCGTACTGCACTGAATAGATTTTTCATCTACCATGTGACCTATGCCCATTGTGACCTAAAAAGGCCTTTTTGCGTAGGATGAGGAGTCTTTTTACCAATATTTGTTTGTCAGAAAAACAAGAACAAAAACGATGCTCTTTGCATTTGACACGCGAATGTTTCGATATTATAAAAATAACTCATATTAGATACATACACAGGTGTTGTAATTCACAACAAAGGTCTAAACTGGTCACACTATTCGCGGAGCTAAATTCTTTGTGCTGAAGTTCTTGAGGTGAGAGTGCATAGAGCGTCTCCATCAACCTTTCGCTGTTTAAATACTAATGTTCAATTTATTTCGTCGACACCACTAAAAAGAACGGCCTGAAGCGTGTGCTTGGAGCTGTATCCGATAATTGAAAGCGATATATTAGAACTTCCTCTTTCACTTGTGTAAGAAATGCAACCAGTTAACTCGCTGTCCTTAATCAGTGGTGACTACATGTTACTGAGCATAGTGCACACTGTCCATATTTCGTTGTGTAATGCGGACTAGAATATCACAGTGACATAATCATTGTCAGACTTGATTAGTAAAACGAAGTGTACATATAACACTTCGACAACCGGGAAGAAAGTTTTATTAATATCAAGAGGTTCTTCGAAACAAGAGAAACAAAACTCAAGCATTGTGAACAAGGTATTTTCACTTGCCTTAGCACTCATGAACACGAATATAGAGAGGACACTAAACACTGAGGTGATTTCCTCTATATTAGACGATAGATGTTGACGACGCATTAGATTTCAGTATGGTTTATTGACGCAAAAACCATTCAGCGCCCCAGAATGCCCTCCACGCGCATTCTTGCTCAAGCTTAAGTAGAAAATGTTTCGAATGTTATAAAAAAATAAAAATAAGTAAGTACCTTTAGAGCGAAAACGAGAATTGCGTTGTTTTCCTCCACGTGGAGTCTAGACAATAACTGCTGTCTTTGACATTGCGAGGATCATTTACCTTTAGCTGGCATACGTTAGCATTCATATGTTTTTGATGTTCCTTATGGCATTCTCAGTCAGCATACAAATGAAAACTTGCATACGAAGAAAAGTGTTTTCAGAGACCGTGACGTTCCTTCTCACATAAACTGTGTTTCTTTTTCTAGCATGCCAAGGGCTGTTTTCGTTTGAATAAGAACTCCAGAGTCAAGAAACTTCCTACTACTTAGATTTTCTCTAAGCCTAGCTGAAGCCTAAAAAAACGTTCAATTAAATGTTTTTATTTCGATGAGCGGCAACATTGCAATTTGTATATTTATTATTGTCAGCCAGCATGACTGAACACTGCGTACGCGCACACGCACGCACACACGGATGCAGAGGCACGCACACGTTCACACAAACACGCACGCTTACAAACATACACAAACGCTCACACGCACATACACAAGTAGAGGCACGCTTAGTGCACATGCAGGCATTCGCACGCACACATGCACACACACATGCATGCACACAGTCACGCTCACGCACCCGTGCGCACGCACATACACGGTCACGCGCACGCACGAAAGCATACACGCACGCACAACACACAGGCACACACACGCGCGTGCACGGTAACGCGCACAAACACGCACGGAGACAGCGAGAGCGTATATAACCAAGGATTTAAGTGATAGAACAGCCACCTGCATGAATACTTGATGTCTAGATATGGCTGCAAATACGTCAGTTCTTCTACAATGCCGCGCTCTACATTGTATGAGACTTTTTTGGGAAATCAGTTTTGTGGAATTGACGGTTCAATATGTGTTAGTGCTCCGGAATGTATGAAGGCGTGACAGTGCTTCTGTACGTAGACTTCAGTGAACTTACAGTGACGACGTTTCTAATTAATATCATGAGATGACGGAAAAAAATAGCTTTGTGTGACAGTGTGGTACTAGAAATGCAAAGTGTGAATTTAAGAAAAAAAAATTTCCGAACACGGTTAACGTAAAAATCTGACTTCGCCCCAAACCAATCCTTACCCTACCAGAAAAAAAAAAAAAAGACAGTAGAAACTGGATAATGGAACAGAAAATCTAACTGGATTTCTTGCTGGAAACCTGAAATCCAGTTTGCAGACAATTGTCTGCAAACTGGATTTCAGGTTTCCATCAAGAAATCCAGTTAGATTTTCTGTTCCATAATCCAGTTTAAACTGTTTTCTTTTTCGGTAGGGTATCCATTTTTGCAGTAAAGAAAATGAAAGCACGAATTAAGCAAAGCACTGGAATGGCCGGTGGCGCAATCTAGCCGGGCCATTTCGAGGTAGCTATATAAATGATCATATTTTGACTCATCGCTCAAGGGCGGCGCTGTTATCGCATTTAGTTTGGTTTCGGTGGACGCGAACGGTCCGGGTTTCAAGGGTGCGTTTCCCAACTGAGTGTTTTAGTGACGTTGAATGAACCTTATGAGCAAAATTGTAAAAAAAGTGAGATTTCTTTTGTATGCTTAGTTATTCTTCGTACCATTCCTGCGAAACCTCATAAACGTTTATTTACAAGAGACTTCACAGAAGCTTCAAAAAGTTTATTTTGATTCATTCCTCCCATAAATGTGTCTGTGCTTCCTGGTGTCAAGCAATAATCGCCTGTGGCGTCTACGTCGAGGTCCCGATACGTGATGCAGCCTACTAGGCTGAATCGATCAGTGGGATCGTTCTTTGCACTCCAGAATTCGTTTGCAACTGATTATGAGCAGTTTCATAGTGTCGAACGAATGCTTTGGCAAGCTCGCTCCAGCGCCCGCGCAGCAGCACGATAAAAATGCTTGGTGTACTCTATTTCTAAGTCGGCAGCGCTGCAGAACCTAGGGATCCTGGTTCACTCCCCGCCCCTAGCCCGTTTCGATCTAGATGTGCATCGTACCGGCGTGCGGTTGTGTATAACTACAGCGTGGTGCACGTTAAAGGGACACTGACACCCCTTAAAAATTTTTTTAATTTTTTGCCAGGCGATTTAGTATGGTGTCAGAGGACTACCCTAGTTAATATTTTGCTACAGAGTCACGTATATTTTTAATAAAGCCAAGAAACGCAACTGCTCGAAACCGAAACCGAAACCTGCGCACGGAGGTCGGAGAAATATAGAAGGAGAGAGTGCCGGAAGTCACGTGGCTACACCCGACCGCGCTTTTTTTTTTTCTCCGTTCTTTTTTGTTTTTTGTTGGCCGAGCGCAGCAGACGACGCGGGTACCGTTTGCCGTGCGATTGCTTTGCAGTTATGTTTGTTCCGCTCGCTGTTCTGCACTTCAAGATGAGTTGTTTTGTACATTGAAGAGTTAGAAATGAGTGGTGAATGCCCGTGATCGGCTCCGAAAAGAATGCCCCCAAGATGTTGCGTGAAGAGCTGCCTCACAGGTTCTGCATCCAAAAGTGGCATTGTGCGGCAGAGTCTGCACAAGTTCCCGAAAGATCAACGGGATCGGGACCAATGGCTGGCTGCAATTCCGGCAGAACAGTTACGGGCACCTCGGAAAGCGGACGCTACCCGATTTATATGCTCCTTGCATTTTGTGCAAAGTGACTACATTGAGTTCGCAGGTGTCAAAAAGGAGTCCCATACCATTTAGTTCAGCGACGTTTCGTCCACAACATTTTTTTTTTCAGTGATAATTATAAAAAAAGAATGTGTAAATATCGCAAAATGTTGGACAAAAAAAATTGTATGCCCACACTCGGGATCGAACCTGGGTCCGCTGCGTGTGAAGCGGACACCTTTCCACTGAGCTACTCTACAACATGAAATAATCGTTTTTCCTGACAACACAGACTTGTGGATGTCCTTGGGCATAGGCAGCTTCCTATCGTGGAGCTCGAAGTACGATAGTTTTAACATCGTAATGTTCAGGGAGACAGGGGGAACTCCTCGTTCGTAGTAATGCAGCCAGAGTCGAACTGGCACTCCTCCAGGCACTCGCAAGTCTGGGCAGCACCACGCATTGGCCACATTCGCACCTAGTAAAGAAATCGTACGCATGCATATTTAACTCGAAGTACGCACTTCGTGCTTGACGTTTGCGCGTTTTTCAAGCTCTTACCAATTCGTGTTCGTAAGACGAGCGATGTCTTCAGCCACGAGAAGGGGCGACGACTCGGCGACGTCTTCGTGCAAATCGGCTTGGTGGTCGGGCGTGTCGTACGGAATGAATCCTAATTGTTTTGATCGGTCCAAAATTTCTCTTTCGAAGGAAGACAGATTCGCCGGTACCGCGAACGACAGTTCTGAAGTAGAGGTCCCACGCCCGTCGTCCGCTGCCATCGCCGTCCAGCCCGCGAGTCCACGATACGCGATACGACGCCATGTTGAGAATTACGCAGTGAACGCACAGAATGCTTCCGGTTGTTTGTGCGACTTTGTTTTTTCAATCAACGTATTTGCAGCTTTTTAGAAGCCACAAAAAATGGGTTTCATATTTTTTTCTATTTTTAATATTGAGTGTGTGCCTTCAATGACCCACGACTTTGATTAAATTTGGTGGTTGTGTCTAAACCTTAGAAAACGGCCCGTGACCACGGAGAAGAGAGTGAGCGCGACTCAAACCAGCCAGTTCTCGATCGGCGGTTTTCGGGCGGAAAGAAACCGAATTTCGAGCCGAAAATTCTGTTCTGGGTAGTTGGGCTCTCATATGTCATGTACAACTAAAAACCTCGGCGAGCATAAATACTCTGTCAGTGTACCTTTAAAGATCCCAGGCTAGCGATTGCACTCCACTGGCTAAATTTCTCATCTACAGCTGGGAAACAAGTTGTCCGTTGAAGCAGACTAAGTTCTAGGCTGTATAAACACACACACACCCCAATTTTTTTTCTTAGTCGGCATGTTCCATTTGCGAGTTTGCCCGCCAGTGACGTCAGAGTACTGAAAAGCGCGGGAATATTTGAATATTGTTTTTGGCATCATTTTTATTTGCCGATTCCACAAAAACTATTCTGATTTTTTCAATATAAACAGCACACCAGAAAGGGTAAATAAAGGCCGGAGATTTATAGAATAATAGAAAGTTGGGGTAGCTCAAAACTTCACCGGAGTGCTTCCTTATATCTGTTTAACCAATTAGAAAATTGCTCGGTGTCGTGCTCTAAAGCCCATTTGGTCTCAGAGGAAAAAGGAAGTACCGCCTTCCGGTCATTGAGAATGCGTGGGCATCCGGGCACGGCACCACTCGCCTTTCCTGTTGGCCACACCAGCGCCTCTATCTAAGCTCAGCATCAAAGAGACAACACGTAGGCCATCCTGGTGCTTCAAATAATTGTTGCCAGATATCCAAAACATTTTCCATAACCGCCGAAAACGTTTTTTCCTTACTTCAGAAGTATGAAAACAGCCCGCTACAGACCAAAAGGATATTGCATATACATCCTGACATTATATGTGAAGCTGAGGAAGTAGGAATTTGGAATCGAAACAATCACCAATGGCGTTTTACCTTCCACCCAAAAATGGCGGCGCTCACAAATGAATAGGGAAATACAGCGCGAATAATCGAAGTAGCTCTTGACTAAACCACTTCCCTGTGCGGTAAGAAGCAGGTTCTAAGAATGAACGAGTCTGCACTAAAGGAACGTTGCACTACCATCCGCCATAAACCTTCAGGAAATCTAAAATTTCATATATCGTATATTGAGTTGAAACATTGAATAATTCATATCAATGATTAAGGATTGTAAGAGAAGTGCAGGTACGATGCACATGCAGACGTTCGATCTGCATGTGCATCGTACCGGCGTGCGGTCGTGTGCGTAACGACTGCGTGGTGCACGTTAAAGGGACACTGACACCCCTTAAAAAAATTTTAATTTTTGCAGTCAATTTAGTATGGTGTCGGAGGACCACCTTGTTAATATTTTGGCTACAGAGTCACGTATATTTTTATTAAAGCCAAGAGACACAACTGCTACAATCCGAAACCGAAACCTGCGCACGGAGCACTCTTAAAAAAAGGGGGTGTAGACGTTACACCCCTTGTCACATATACGACACCCCAAAACTTCAGTTGGGTGTACAGCGCACGGATGTCGTACCGAGGCTAGCATATTTCACGAGCGGCTTGATAGCCGAGCTGTACAACTCATTAAAATAGTTAATGTATATGTGACTGACTGCAAAAAAAAGTTTTCGGGGTTTTCTAGGCTCAACTGCAAAACCTGTGGGTTTTTTTCGTGTAGACTTTGGTACGTACTTTAGCTGTTTAATGTGTTACATCGCACCCTCATCAACCCTCTCGCAAAGTTAGGCAGTCAGTTCGACGTCAGCGCGGCTGTACGTTGAACTAAAGTTTTGGGTGTCGTATACGTGACAAGGGTGTAACGTCTACACTCTCTTTTTTGGAGTGAGGTCGGAGAAATATAGAGGAGAGAGTGCCGGACGTCACGTGGCTACACCTGACCGCGCTTTTGTTTCCTTCCGTTCTTTTTTTTGGGCTGAGCGCAGCAGGCGACGGGGGTACCATTTGCCGTGCGATTGCTTTGCACTTATGTTTGTTCCGCTCGCTCTTCTGCACTTCAAGATGAGTTGTTTTGTACATTGAACAGTTAGAAAGGAGGGTGAATGCCCGTTATTGGCTCCGAAAGGAATTCCCCCAAGATGTTGCGTGGTGAGCTGCTTCACAGGCTCTGCATCCAAAAGTGTCATTGTGCTGTAGAGTCTGCACGAGTTTCCGAAACATCAACGGGATCAATCAGTTGCTGGCTACAATTTCAGCAGAACGGTTACGGGCATCTCGGAATCACCGGAATCTACTTTGCATTTGGTGCAAAGTGACTACATTGAGTTCGCAGGTTTCAAAAGGGAGTCTCATACCATTTAGTTCTTGAGCGATGCTTTCGTCCACAACACTTTTTCTTTCAGTGATAATAATAAAAAAGAAATGTGTAAATATCGAAAAATGTTGGGAAAAAGATGTATGCCCACACCGGGATCGCACCTGGGTCCGCTGGTGTGAAGCGGACACCTTTCCACGGAGCTACCTCACAACATGAAATAATCGTTCTTCCTAACAACAGAGAATTGTGGATGTCTTTGAGCATGGACAGCTTCCTATCGTAGGACTCGAAGTACGATAGTTTTAACATCGTAATATTCAGGGAGAGAGGGGTGAACTCTTCGTTCGTAGTATTGCAGCCGGTCGACTGGGCACTCCCCAGGAACGAAGTCGGGCAGCACCACGCATCGGTCACTTTCGCACCTAGTAAAGAAATCGTACGGATGCATATTGAACTTCGAAGTACGCACTTCGTGCTTGACGCTTGCGTGTTTTTCCAGCTGTTACAAATTCGTGTTCGAAAGACGAGTGATGTCTTCAGCCACGAGAAGGGGCGATGACCGGCGGCGTTTTCGTGCACATCGGCTTGGTGGTCGGGCGTGTCGTACGGAATGAATCCTAATTGTTTTGATCGGTCCAAAATTTTTCTTTTCGAGGGAAGACAGCTTTGCCGGTACCGCGAATGACAGTTCTGAAGTAGAGGTCCCACGGCCGTCGTCCGCTGCCATCGCCGTCCAGCCTCGCGAGTCCCACGATACGCTGTACCACGCCATGTTGAGAATTAGGCACTGAACGCACAGAATGTTTCCGGTTGTTTGTGCGATCTCTTGTTTTTTCAATCGACATATTTGCAGTTTTTTAGAAGCCACAAAAAGAATGTGTTTCATATTGTTTTCTATTCTTATTTTGTTTGCGTGCCTTCAATGACCCACGGCTTTAATTAAATTTTTGTGGTTGTGTCTAAACTCTTAGAAAAACGGTCCGTGACCATGGAGAAGGGAGCTGAGCTGACTCAAAACCAGCCAGATTCCTGATCGGCGGTTTTCTGGCGGAGCATCTCGAATTTTGAGCCGAAAGCCCTGTTTCTGGGAAATTGGCCTCTCATATGTCATGTACAACTAAAAAAATTGGGCGATCATAAATACCCTGTCATTGTACCTTTAAAGATCCCAGGTTAGCGTCAGCACTCCACTGGCTAAATGTCTCATCTACAGCTGGGAGAAAAAGTCGTCCGTTGAGGCAGACTAAGTTCTAGGCTGTATAAACACACACACACCCCAATTTATTTTTCTTAGTCGGCATGATCCATTTGCGAGTTTGTCCGCCAGTGACGGCAGAGTACTGAAAAGAATCGGAATATTTGAATATTGTTTTTGGCATCATTTTTATTTGCCGATTCCACAAAAACTATTCTGATTTTTTCAATAATAAACAGCACACCAGAGGGTAAAATAAAGGACGGAGGATTTATAGAATATAGAAAGTTGGGGTAGTTCAATACTTCACCGGAGTGTCTTCCCTATATGTGTTTTAACCAATTAGAAAATTGCTCGGCGTCGTGCTCCAAAGGCCCATTTGGTCTCAGAGGAAAAAGGAAGTACCGCCTTCCGGCCATTGAGAATGCAAGGGCGTTCGGGCACTGCACCACTCTGCCTTTTCCTGTTGGCCGCCACCAGCGCCTCTATCTAAGCTCAGCAATAACAGAGACGACACGTAAGCCATCCTGGTGTGCTTCAAATAATTGTTGGCAGATATCCAAAACATTTTCCATAACCGCCGAAAAACGTTTTTCCCTACTTCAAAAGTATCAAACCAGCCTGCTACAGACCGCGCGGATATTGCCTATACATCCTGACATCATATGTGAAGCTTGAGGACGCAAGAATTTGGAATCGAAACAATCACCAATGCAGTGCTTTATACCTTCACCCAAACATGGCGGCGCCTCGCTAAATGAATAGGGAAATTCAGTGCGAATAATCGAAGTAGCTCTTGGGGAGACTAAAGCACTTCCCCTGTGCAGTAAGAAGCAGGTTCTAAGAATGAACGAGTCTGCACTAAAGAACGTTGCACTACCATCCGCCGCTTATAACCCTTCAGGAAATCTAAAAATTTCCTATATCGTATATTGAGTTGAAACAGTGAATAATTCATATAATGATTAAGGATTGTAAGAAAAAATGTGCAGTTCTTCAGAGAACAACCATCAGCCAAAGGTCTGAGATTCGTTTCGATGGGTCGAAACTTGCTCATCTTTTCCGAAGTATCCTAAAAAAATCTTAATCACACAATTTCCATTTCCATTGGAGAGTTTAAGTGCCAATCAAAGGCTAGCAGAACACATTTATATTCCTTTTTTAGCTCTTCACGAACAGCCGCTATAAACCGCAAACGTTATTTTAATATTTAACTTGACAGTCTCATTTTATTCCAGACCTCTGCTTGTTGTAATCCAGCAGATAGAAGAATCAAAAATGTTTCCATATTTAAAAACATATAATTATAAACATCGCTAGCTCTTAGTTAGAGCGATTGCATCCATGCAGTTTCATTTATTTAAAGAATTCCAATTTAAATCAAGTAACTGTAATTAATTTGATTGGAACAATGACGTTCAGAATTTTATCTTGGTTAGGAGCAAAACTTACTAGTGGAGCTTTAAGGAAATTCGAAGGAGTTGAAGGCTCAGTAGCTGCTTGAATAATATTACCCTCTCGCCTGGATTCAAGGAAAACAGACTCAACATGCGACCGCCGTTGTGGTCTGTGGCATTGTAAGTGCAGCAGCTGGAAGCACTCACCGTTGCTGCAGTTCGTTGTGCGTGAACAATGGTGCGTGGCAGTTTTACATTGTCTCATTTGGCAACAAAAAGAATATTCCCCAGTTCCAGGGCAGACGGTTCAAAATCTTTTTTTGTGAAAGATTTCGCGAGATTCGCGTGTGGCACGTGGTAGAGGAGGAACTGCACTTTTCATTAGCAATACGTAACCGTCTCATGTGC
>JAZHYW010067866.1:0-12416 GCA_037355805.1 Ixodes ricinus | reverse complement strand
CGCTCGATCTCTAGCTATAAGCACATTGCATCCCAGACCGCTTAACTTGTGTTAGTTGTTCGTGTGTGTGTGCAATTCATGATAACAACCACGTGATGTCGCACAGGGTTCGAGCTGCGTACGACAGATGGCGCTCACGTGAGCGACGCACAGGGTTTGTGTTGCATCCGAGGGAGGGCGCTGCGCTCCGGTCACATGATGGTCACGTGATTTGAATCGCTGCGCGGTAAATGCACTTTATTCGATTAAAAAGGCTGCGCGGGAGACTGGGACTCGACCTGCAAAGCAGAGTTTATATCGATAACCAGCTGTTTTTACAGCAGCCCGACGCTCTGTCCCCTGAGCTACAAGAACATTGCTTCCCAAACCGCTTAACTTGTGTTAGTTGTTCGGGTGTGTGCAATTCATGATAACAACCACGTGATGTCGCACAGGGTTCGAGCTGCGTACGACAGATGGCGCTCAGCTGATGTCGCACAGGGTTCGAGCTGTGTCCGAAAGAGGGCGCTCACGTGATGTCACACAGGCTTTGTGCTGCATCCAACAGAGGGCGCTGCGCTCCGGTCACATGATGATCACGTGTTTTGAATTTGAATCGCTGCGCGGTAAATGCATTTTAATCGCTAAAAGGGCTCCGCCGCAGGTCATGTGACCATGGTCGCAATGTCCTATATATATGTTGTATATGACGACGGCGCACCGTCATTATGGCGGTGACGCTCGCGTCCGTCAAGTCTCTTCTCGCGTCCGTCAAGTCTCTTCTGGCCTTCATCATGGGCTCCTTTCTAATTGTCTGCGTGATCACCATCGGCGTCAGCATGTCGCACGCGAGCCTGCACGGAAATTGCACGCTCGAGATGAGTCTGAACAAGGAGATCAAAGTTCATCATTGTCCTGCATCCGTACTGGCAATACGCGTATGGTCAAAAGAGGGCTATCCGAAAAGAGCCGGTGTAAATTTGGACAGGAATCAGACTGAGGCGCTGAAGCAATGTCTCAATGAGCTGGACGTTCTTGCTCCCCGGAAATATGATCTCGAGTGTGAAGACAGCTGCATCATCAGCGAGTCCATGTACCTTCGAAGATGTCCTCTCAACGTGTTTCAAATTCGGCGACTGATCGGAGGAACGAAAGCCTCATTGTACGGGATAAATCTCGATCGTGAAGCTATATTGCTCCTATCAAAATTTTTGAATAAAAAATTATAAAACTCGCTACGTGTTTGTGTATTGCGCCGAGCCCACTAGGCTCGACGCATCGGGTAAAGGACAGGAACATTTTTTTCTTCTTCTCTTTTATTGCTCAAAATCCTTCGCATTAACCCAACTGTTGTGCGAGGAATCGTAGCCCCTCCATTTTACGAGGTATTGCAGATGGGGCGCACGTCGGCGTCTCAAAATCTTCTCCACGATCCAGGTCTTGTTTTCGGCCAGGGAAACGCGCTGCAGTTCTGCCTCGTAAAAAGAGCCGAGAACGGGCTCTTTTCTCACCATATCGACTAGGTGGTAGGTATTGGGCACACCTAATCGAATTCGGTCCACGATAAACACCTCGTCCGTGAACGACTGCTTGTACTTCTTCACGAGAAGGTGACGATCTTTGGAGATGCGCACATGCTCACTCACGCGAAATTTAGGTATTTTCACGCGACCGGGATCGGGGAACAAGTGAAAGAAAAATTCGGTCTGGTTCTGGGGGTAACGGTAACCGGCCTAGCGTTCAGTGTCCTGTGGTGGCTAAAATTAAAAGATTTGACGATTTCCGGGAGGATTTCAATTAGGCGTTTGGTTCGTGCATACTCAAAGTACTTGTAAACCCGAGTCATTATGGTGCGCTGTACGCGTTCCACTATCGAAGCCTTTTGCTTTGAATTCACGGAATACAATTTAATGTCGTTTTTCTCCAGAAACGAGAGAACCAATCTTCCGTAAAATTCACGACCACGATCCGTGTATAAACGCCTGCTTTTCCCCATTTTGCGAAAGACAATTTTCAACGCCCTGACAACTTTCTCGCCCGTCTTTCGAGCTATAGGGACGACGGTGAGAAATCGTGAGAACGTATCAATCACAAACAAAATATATCGTTTTCCATCGTTGTATTTGGCAATTTTTTGAATTTCCACTAGGTCAGCCTGATAGACGTCTCGAAGTCCCAAGGATAGCGTTTTGCGGTAAACGCGAGGGCGCTTGGTTTCTCTGAACAGCGTATATGCGTCCGAGGCTTCTAGAAACTTTTCCGCCGTTCTTCGTCCCGTATGTCGTGCGAGCCTGTTGATTCCACCGAAAGAGGCTGGATGACTTCCTTCGTAGTAGACGGCTTTGCTCCCCTTCTTTTGTGACGAAGACATGCTTTCTGGGCGCACCGCTTTGTTGGTCGGTAGTGTCGCGCTCGAAACGCCGTCAGGTCCAGGTGACAATTGATGAGAGAGGAAATGGCGCCTCTCATCCAGGGAGGCTGCCTGTTGTACAGCTCGTAGTGCAGAAGCTCTACAATGCTGGATCCCTCGAGCGGCTCTCCGTGAACCACCAACGTTCCCTCGGGGGTGTAGGCAATTACCGAGGAAATCGCGCCAAGGAGAGTCTCGACTTTCCCCCGGTGTCGTGGGTGAAAAGCGGAAAGAATTTCCTCGTCGTTAAAGTAATCCTTGTCTAGAATTTCTTCCATGCTCTCTCGACCAGGCGCTGCGAGGCACGAGGTGGTGCGGCGGTAGAAATGGGATCAGCAGGAGCGGTCGGCGATGAGGTCGGTGATCCTGCACTCCGCTGCTCCGGGGAAGCGGTACGAAGGCGCTTCGGTGCTGAAGTGACCGAAGAAGAAGACGCACCTCGACGAATGGTCGCCCGCGCTTTGAGGGTCCTTCTTTTAAAGCGATCGTGATTCACGATGGTCACTGGCAGGTTCTTTTTGACCAATAACCTCGTGACGCGATCGAAATGAACCGGAAGTGGCAATTTCTTTGAGCGTGAAACTAAATAGGAAACCAAGTCCACAATGTTGGATCCCTGTAGAGGTTTTTCGTCAATCGAAATTTCCAAGGTTTGCGGGTCCCAGGTGAGCACCGGCCTCAGTAGAGCCAGTGTCGCTATTGTTGTTACAGACTGTTTGAATTGTGAAGAGCTAGATGGTGCCCCTGATATAGAAAACAAGTGGTGTAAGATTAAGATTGGCAAAGTTGAATGCATATTGGGAGCTGTATATCGACCGCCTGGAATGGGAGTAGAATTTGTAAATAATCTGAACGACTTTTTGGATCAACTACGTGCACACTCCCGGAAAGTTATCATTGCTGGTGATTTTAATCTTGGTAGCATTGACTGGGATGGTCTAGTTTCAACATCTCATGAAACCTTAGTGTCCTCTGCATTACTGGAAATGATTTTTTCGCATAATCTCACTCAAGTTGTTAAAACTCCCACGAGAATTCAGGGTTCGTCAAGCTCGATCCTCGATTTGTTTTTTGTCACTGACAATTTTCTCCCAACTAGCCACGACTGTAGGGTATTGCCCGGTATCTCTGACCACTGCATGGTTGTTTTATCTCTTCCCATCCAATCGCTTTCTCACCCTAAATTTGCTTACAGTACGTACAAGGATTTCAATCGGGCTGATGACGTAGCTATTCTGGACGAGCTAGACTGGTCATACGAAACATTTGAGAGAATTGCTGACGATCCTACGGTATCGGTTAACGACTTGTGGATTTATATGAAGGAAGTTATTACCAAGTGTATAACAAGGTATGTACCTACTACGACTAAAAAGAAGGCAACGCACAATCCCTGAATAAATAGAGATGTTATTCACGCAAAAAAAAAATATCGCGCTGTCGAGCACGGATTTGTCAAGTACCCGACCCGGACGGACGCAGTAAATTAGGAACGCTAAGTCAAAATCTTAAATCATTGATTAAAGCAGCGAAAAATAAATTCTACAATATAACTATGCCAGCTTTTCTAATTTCATCTCCTCGCAAATTCTGGCGGCACCTAAAACCAGCAAAAGAGGGTGTAGGAAAAATTGAGGTTGAAGGACGTACGATCCAGGATGAATACGAAATAGCAAGTTGTTTTAATCACTTCTTTTCAACCGTATTCTCTACGGACGATGGGACTACGCCTGTGTTCGACAACCTAGAGGATGTGCCTCCTATCCCCGATGTAAGTTTATCTCTTGATGGTATTGTCGACTTGTTGCTTAACCTAGATTGCAAGAAAGCAACCGGTTACGACAAGATCCCGAATACGTTTCTGAGACGTTACTCTGAATCACTGTCTAACTATGTTATTATTATTTTTAAGAAATCTCTTTCAACAGGATTACTGCCTAATGACTGGAAGATTGCTAAAATCGTACCTGTTTTGAAGTCGGGTAAAGCTTCATCCGTTAACAACTACAGGCCAATTTCGTTAACATCAACATGTGGAAAACTTCTTGAACATATAATTTCGAACCATATACATTCTTTTTTGAGAAATCATAACTTGCTGAATAGCTTTCAGCATGGATTTCGCAAGGGGTTGTCTACTGTCACTCAGCTTGTTGAAGTTGTGCATGATTTTTCCGAGATTTTGAACCGCAGGGGTCAGGTTGACGTCATATTTTTAGACTTTAAGAAGGCGTTCGATAAGGTTAACCATAGGAAGTTATTGATCAAAATAAAATCTATTTTAAAGAATCCCGTATTAGTCAGATGGATAGAGATGTTTTTATATGAACGGAGGCAATTCGTAGAAATTAAAGATAGGCACTCCGATATGAGTGATGTCAAATCGGGAGTCCCCCAGGGCACGGTCCTCGGACCGCTAGTCTTTCTAATATTTATAAATGACATAGTGAAAAACCTTACCGTCCAGGCTAGATTATTCGCCGATGACTGCATACTGTATTCAGAAATTAAGACGCCCATGGACCAACTTAACCTAAATACATGTATTGCGCGCATTGGTGAATGGTGCAATACATGGCAAATGTCGTTAAATTTTGAAAAAACCGTTTGCATGACAGTTACTCACAAAACTAAACCCAGTGTGTTTGTATATGAGCTAGAAGGAAACCCGATTGAAAGGGTTAGCAAATACAAATATCTGGGTGTGACCATTTCTCACGATCTACGCTGGGGTACGCGCACATAGATAATGTTGTTAAAAAAGCGAGCGCCAAATTATGGTACTTAAGACGGTCCCTAAAACTAAGTTCAGTCAACACAAAACTTTTGGCATATAAAACGCTCGTCAGGCCGGTCATGGAATATGCATGCGAAATCTGGGACCCCCACACTAAGCAAGATGCCCTTAAATTAGAAAGAGTGCAGAGGCTCGCTTTGCGCTTTATTTTTCTAAATATCGTCGATTAGATTCGCCAACGGCATTGTACTCGAGAGCCAAACTTTCGCTACTAAAGGCTAAGCGTAAAGAGAAAAGGCTAAAATTTCTTTACATGGTTCTTAATGATTATCTACAGATTGACAAGACAGCTTACTTAATTCCCGATGCGTCTAGAATTACACGTAACAAACATAGTCGTGCCCTTCATCAGCCCTGCTGCGTCAAAGACTGTTTTAAGTATTCTTTTTTCCCCTCACGATAAGCGATTGGAACTCTCTCCCAGAACGAGCAGTACCGTGTCAATCGCTGGAATCTTTTTGTTCTTATCTTGCATTTGATGACGTGGGCAGCAATCCTTGAAATGGCATGTTTATTCAGCTACTATTCCCTCTTTTTGTCGCTTCATGTCTTCCAGCCAGCGTCATTCTTGCATTGTTGTATTGACTTTACATTTTTTCCCCAGTGCCGAATGATTCTTTTGTAATATATTTTTAGGACGGGTTTGCAACGAACTCAGTTGTCAAGTTTTCTGTTGTTTGTTCTTGTTTCCTTAATGTGTCCAGACCAAGTTTTGAAATGTTCGTTTCATATTTTTTAAATTTTTCCTTCGGTGTTTATCAAGTTTTTTGTTCATGCCCTCCTATCATAGTCCCATGTAGGGACTGATAGTATTTTGAAATGAATAAATAAAATAAATAAAGAAGCGATCGACCCTTTTGCCGATAGGTTTTGCTCAAGTAATTGACTATGTCGGAAGGGTCGTCCCCACGCTCGCTCGTCTGCGTTGTCCGTTCTTCCGTGCTAATGGGTGTCGCTCTAACCTCTTCACTGTGTGCGCTACTCTAATTCGACGTGTACGGACGTAACATTTTGTGAAGAGTTTGAATTATTTTCTTTAGCTTGATGTCGTCCGGTTCGTCGTCTTCTTTCAGAATCTCGGGAATGTTCTCGCTGTAAGGTACGAGATGATACTTTTTCATGCTTCTCAGACTCCGATAGCCTTTGCGATGGCTCTTCCCCCGATCGTTGATATGAGCCCTAGAAGAGCAGGAAGGATAAGAGGTAGGAAACCTCCCTTCAATACCAGCGTCTTTCTTACGTTCTTGCGCGTGTCTTTTCGATTTCCCAGTGACCGTATGACGGGTGCAAATCTCTTCACTTTCTTTTTTATATCCGCGGAAAGAGGGAGGTTTCCGGCGCACAGGTTTAAACAAATTTCCCTAATTAACTTCAGATGCTCCTCCTTGGCGTGACGTAGTAGTGATTCCCTTTGCCTACACGATTTGGCTTCCGACAACAGGTGCAAGAATCTTGCGTGCTTGGTGATGCGGTTCATTAGGAGACGGACGTGTCGTACACGACTTCCGGACCCTCGTCCGGCAAGATTTTTGCTCTCACACGGAAATTATCGGGACATGTTTGCGATAGGTCGATCAGAATGTTATTGATAAAATTAGCGCAAAGACAAGGAAGGAAGACAGCAGGACAGGAAAGAGCGCTACTACAACTGGTTTTAATAGAGAACGATGAGGAAGAAGTAGAGTAGTAATGTTTTGATTGAAAAGAAAAGAAAAGAAAAAAAGAAATTTAAAGGTGAAGAGCATGAAGGAAAATGATATAACAAGGTTGAAAAGACATTTTTTTAGGTAAAAGGTGAAGGTTGATTGTTTTAGATTGTACATCTGTGTACGTAGTAACGACGACAGCAGTAGCTGCACACAGTCATCCACGACGTCGTTTTCTTCCAGGACACCGATACTTCTGTGATCTGTGTTCTTAAGGGTGGAGAGACACTTTTCACGGTGACCTTGCCGCAGTTTTCTGTGCTCGAACCACCGCCGGTCACATTTCTCAGTGAAAGAGTTCGAGGTATTGTATTTCTCTCTTCGATAGGGCCACTGATGGAGCACTGATGCATTGGCCTGCTTTTCTTGTGATCATATGTGCCTCGCAAATTTCCCTACTTGTTTTTTCGTTTAAACGTTTTAAGATTTTTGTGTTTTTGAATAATGGGGTGCAGTTGCAGTCCCGAACATGTACCGCGAGATGTCCTGCGGGTGATGCTTTCAGTGCGAGGTCATGTTCTCTTAATCTAACGTTAATACAATGACCCGACTGCCTGATATGACCGGCGGTGGTTCGAGCACAGAAAACTGCGGCAAGGTCACCGTGAAAAGTGTCTCTCCACCTTTAAGAACACAGATCACAGAAGTATCGGTGTCCTGGAAGAAAACGACGTCGTGGATGACTGTGTGCAGCTACTGCTGTCGTCGTTACTACGTACACAGATGTACAATCTAAAACAATCAACCTTCACCTTTTTACCTAAAAATGTCTTTTCAACCTTGTTATATCATTTTCCTTCATGCTCTTCACCTTTAAATTTCTTTTTTCTTTTCTTTTCTTTTCAATCAAAACATTACTACTCTACTTCTTCCTCATCGTTCTCTATTAAAACCAGTTGTAAGTAGCGCTCTTTCCTGTCCTGCTGTCTTCCTTCCTTGTCTTTGCGCTAATTTTAATAATAATGTTTAACCAACTAGCCCACCAGATGACACTATTTCGGTCAGAATGTAACTGAACGGCGTTCTACACGCGTCCGAATATATACGCGGTAGAGAACCTGCCCCCTGCTAGCCCCAAAGAGCTGTCGGGGTAGCACTAGAGCTAGATCGGCAATCCTAACTGAACGGAATATATACAAAGCCGAAGAATTTAGGCTTATTGTTCTAAGGAGCACGCGATCTTGGAGGAAACATGTTCTTCGTGATGAAAATTGCGACCGAAGCATTATAAAGCGATAGAGCAGCTCCTATAAAATATCAACAATCATGACTTCGTTCGAGTTTGTCTGAGAAGGCGATGTCGCCGAATATGATCAGCGAGTCTCTTTCGGGGTCTAAATTTTGCCGGGATCTCCTTGGTGAAAATGACCCTGCTCGTGTCCGAAAATCCGGCTGCGCGGAAACACGCAGACGTAGTAGACGACGTGAAACTCTTTGTCGAACATTTCTCTTCTAAATCTCCAACAATTTGCAGATATACGTGCTTTTGCCCTTCTTAGAGGATCGGATCATCGTGATTGACGCCGGCGTTTGGAAACAAAATTTGTCCAGGCCCGAAGACATGACCATGCCGCGCTACGCTCGTAGACGAGTGAAAAGAAGACATCGCAGACACGTTTCTAAGTACCCGCGCGAGGAAGCACATTCTTGCGCGGCGGGATACTCGCGCGGCTTCATGATAAATGCCCACAGGCGTCACAACAGTGCGGTTTATAGCGACGCCCGAACGTAACCAAATCACAATGTCACCCAACGAAGGATATCCGATAAAAGAAAAAGCGGATGCTCCTGAAGCTCCGGAGCTGACTGCACGATACAAGTATACATACGCGCCTAACAGGAACACTCGCGCGGCTTTTGCTTCACGATAAATGCTCCCACGCGTCGCAACGGTGCGTGTCGTTGTAGCGACGCCCGAACGTATACCCAAAACACAGCATGTTCACACCCCGAGTACTGCACTTAACATAGAACATTGCCGAGACATGCATGCACGTGTGTCTCGAGAGCTCGGAATGTGAGTGCTTTATACTGCAGAGTAAATACGTTGTGTTGACAATCCGCTCGTTCGCTTTTGAGTCTCAGTCTCGTGTCTTTTTGTTTTTTTTTTCATATATAGTGCGGGCATGTGTTGCAGTTCACGGCGGAGGCTGTCATTTCGCAATCCGCTTGGTATAAATATCGAGGGTTCATTCGTGCGCGTCTCCGTTCACTGCACAAAACAACTCGCTACGCAGGAAGAAAAGGTAATGCAAGAGAAGGGCCTCGCTGGAGTCCGCGCGTATACTAATGCCATTATTTTCAGACTGTCATCTCACCCCGAACCGCCCTCCGCGGTCAACCCAAAATGGACAGGGTCCTGGACAAGCTGTCGCTTCACTGCGAGGCGTCGTCGTCGTCTTCGTTTAGTCAGCATGTCGGCTCCATTCGTGCAACGTCAAGATACCCGTGCTGCAGGTGAGGCGCATGGACACGCGATACGGGCCATCCGTTTGTGTGACTGCTACCAGCTCCGAGAGCGATGCGGGTAAGTATTTTACCGAAACTGGCGGTTCGCCGAACTGAACGCGGAAGATATCCAGCGCATGAGGGCGATGAACGGACTCACGATGGAGAGAAACCAGCGGTGACTGAGCGGTCACCGGCTCGTTGCTTCGTCTCTGACTAAACACCTGTGAGGTCACCCGGGACAATTCGAAAAAAAATGATAACCCGCTACCGCTTGTGCGATGCTGCGCGAGAGCGACAGCAGTTACTCCTCCACGGAGTCGTTACTAAGTTCATCTCGGCCCAGGTTCCGGCAATGCCCCGCCGCAAGATTGCGCAGCCCGCTTCACAACTCGCTGTGCGCCCAGCACCGAAACTTTACCGCGCGTTGTGATATGCCATTTGCACGAGCGCGACGACGTAGTCCCGCCGATTTATCCACGCTTTTTTCGGCTCAGTCCGACCAATGGCTAATGTGTTTAGGCATTGTGCCATGCTCATGTGCGTTTTTTCATCTACACTAACCGTGGAGATGACTCGTCTCAATGGCGACTTGGCGAGTTAGGCTGAATTCAGCGTGCACTACTTTCATTCTTTAGCTGCACATCGGTCTGGGCCGACGGCAGCATTCGCGATGTCTCACCCAGACCGCATGCGCCGAGATCTCTGCTCGCCTTCGAACAGTATCAAGAACGTCGGTCCGGGCTTGTCGTCGTCGCCATTCAGGCGTGCGCCATCACCGTTGGACGTTTCAATTTCACGCCCACGGTAGGTTGCGCAAGCTTCGTTGCCCGCAGAGCTCCCAAGCGGAAACTGCCTCATAGCGAATGTGACCGAGCAACCTCACCGACCCTCAAAGAAAAATGTGCTTTGTTGTCGCCAGTGCTCGCCGGTCTCCATCCCGTAACTCCTCTAAACGATCTAGAGCTTCTTGCTGCCGAGGATGGCATTGGCCGCGTTGGTTCCCCACCAGGTATCCGGTAGCCGTTCTCCGCAAGACGATGCCGGCTTCGAGAGAAAACTCCGTGTCCTGTGAACGTGTACGGACACGATCGAGACCAGCGGTTCGTCTACCCGCTTAAAGTCAACGATAGCGAGCGGGAGAAGCACGTGGATTTGCTCCACAGACGATCACTTTGTTCCTGTCCTGCTTTGCAGACTGTTCACGAACAGCCTGATCCTGTTCGCTGTAAGGTGTATGATGGGCTTTCGCTTTCGCACTGCGCTGGAAGTCATCTATCGCTGTGTAAAGAAAGAACCCAGTCGAACGGTGTGTCCTGCAAGAGAGGACGAGCTGTATTTCCGGAGCCACGCGATGGAACCTTTCCCCATACTTTTGCGTCTGCGATTTCGAGGTACTTCTGGAAGCGGAAAACATGGCTCAGGCTTCCCGAAGCATGTCCCCAGTTCGTTTTGCATTCTCGTAATCCGATCCACGGACTCGCGCGAGCAGTTTTAATACCGGGAATTCCGGAACTGGAAAAGTTCATTCCATTCTTAATCAGAGAGATTTATCCATTGTATGAATGGTTCGAAGTGAAATCGCCAATGAGCGAGCGTAAGGCTAGAGGCTCACGCGTCGGCCTCTCACTGCGCGATTTATGGCGAATCGTTCGGAAATCGAAAAGTCGTGCGACCATGAAAGGATCGTACGAACAGTCGTTGTGTCAGGGATGCAATTTAAATCTGATAAACAGAAGGTGTTCAGTGCTCGCGCACAACCGACTGGCATATTCTGGCCTTTATCTGAAACTCGCTTATTCGAATCTGGAATATCAAAAGTCTCACCTGGCTGCCAGCAATTTAAGCGACTCGACGTGGGTAACCTGTGGTTTCTCGACAGTCTATCCCTTTCTCCCCACCAGCGGGACGCGCTGGTTCAGGACCTCCGTTCCAGGCTAAAAACCCTGTGCTGTCTAAAGCAGGCTTTCACAGCACGTTGAGCTTCGAACGAATGCGTATTCCCCGACTTCATGACCAGTTTCGAGGCTTACCGGGGCCAGGCTACCGCCGCGAGTCGTTTTAACAGAACAGCGACAGCCAATTTCTGATTCGTCGCCCAAACCGTGCTGAAACGCTGGGTTATAAAAACCAGAAGTACAGTGACTGCTCACCACGACGCTCATTTTACCTACTTCTCGCCGATGTGTTCAAAATTTCCAGGAAATGGACTTTAGACACGTACGAGCTCGATCCGTTGCACCGTTTTCCCCTACCCGCTCAGTCTCGCCTGCGCGCCAAAACTGGTGAAACTGGAGCTGCTCGACGACGTGGATGCGTATCTTTTCATCGAAGCGGGTCTGCGGAGAATCATTCAATATGTTCCGCCATGCAATTCGCTGTGCCGGAACCGCATCGACGATCAAAGACACGGCGGTTTCTCAAATTTTAGACCTTGACGTGAACGGCCTTTACGCCATAGCGACAAATGCTCCATGCGCCGATTTTCGCTGAGCTCAAAATGCTGCAATCGACGCTCTCCACTTCCAACAGGTTCCCGACGTGACCCGGGTTGTTCGGTGGACCTCGACTACCCTTGGGAACTACGAAGCGCACGCGGACTTTCCTGGCTCCTGAAACGAGGTCCACTCGATGACTCTCACCCTGCAAAAAACGCTCGTCGAAAAATTTCACCTCAGCGAGGTGAGCGAAAGCTGGCCTTCTCACCTTTACCCGAAACGCGCAATTACATCATTCACCGAAATCTCAGCTGTATAGATTGGGCTGGAAACTAGAGTCATTCATCGCGTTTTTGAAGTTTCACCCAGAGTGCATTCCTTAAAGATTTCATCGACTTTAGCAGAACCTCCAAAACGGGCGACAATACACTCAAAGAACCTGTATCTAAGCTCGTGAATTCGATTTATGGCAAGACTATCGAAAACCCATGTCAATTTTAGCAACGTTGTCATTAGCGTGAGCGAGGAGGAGTGCTCAAAAGCCTGCAGAAGCCTAACCTCAGACAGTTTGCGGCAAATTGTGACCGTGGTGATCTTTCAGTTTTCCCAGAGAACCCTACACTTGAACAAACCCGTGT